>CM021100.1:527130507-527244845 GCA_007115665.2 Sequoiadendron giganteum | reverse complement strand
CTCCTATCTAATTTTCAAGTCAAATTCCATCACACTAAGTGCAACACCATCCTAGTTCTTTATACCTTGATGCATCATACCTATGTGTGTTATCAAACATAAGGAAAACTATGCTTTTTATTTATCCCATCCCTGGATAAGAAATACATCATCATCATTCATCATCATATCTAATAAAGTCTCAATGAATCATAGACTTTTTGGACTTCTGCATCTTCTTGGATTCAAAGGTTGATCCCTCTCATTATTCTATCCTCTTTCATTCTAGCATAGTATCATTTCATCAATTCATCCATCCCGCATTCATAAAAAATCTGCACTTCCATCCTCCATAATCATGTCATATTATCATAGGAAAACATCATCTATCTCATCCATCTCATGTGCATTGCATCATCATTTAATTTTTTATTCTAAGTATCTTAAAAACGTCTCATTTGCATCAACATATAAATCTCTTAGTCTAACCATCTGTGCATCCATCTTGAACCTATCTGTGCCAATGTACTTCTTTCCATTGGGGCATTTAATTTAATTTTATTTTTTTGAAATTTTGATCTTGGCAGCATCATTCTTTGAATCAATGCAACAGGTACATTGCTTCAAAGAGGGGAAAAATGTAGAGATGCAAATCGACATCATGCATGTAATGCTCTTCATTTAACTAAATAAATTAAATTTATTTAATTAAATTTCTAATGTTCCTTATTTAATTAAATAAATCATAGTTATTTAATTAAATTCCTCATTTTCACATTCCTCTTATTTTGATTTAGATAAAACCAAAAAAATCTAAATAAAGTGTCATATCAACTAACCTCCATCTGATTTAATTAAATCCTTATTAACTCCTAACACTAATCCTCATTTCTCTAGCTTTTGCATTTTGCACATGAATTTCATTTTAATTAATTATCTAATTATCTCTATTTTCCCTCACAAGGCATATTCCCAAAGAATATTCCCTCATTAACTCCATTTTTTTGACTTTCTTTCCCAAACAAATTTCCCCCCAAAATTTTTCAACCATATACATTTAAAGCCATTTTTCAAATTTCAAACCTACCTAATTGCATCTACTTGCACATTTTCCAAAATGTGTTCATTCCTCCTCAAATCACATGTAGACAAATGGCCTTCTCTCATTAGTTGATATTTTATCCCACATTCATCCAAATCCTTCAATCTTCCATTCTACAAATCTATAAATACAAGGAATTCTTCCTTCAAAATCATCCACAATTTGAGCATTGGCACTATAGGTATTTTGAGTTCATTTTCATCTATCTTCATCTTGTATTTTGAATCATCATCATACAATCTTTTCAAGGAGGTGGAAAAGGGAATCCTTTTCACATCAAGGGTGCACCACTTGCACTATGAGATAGGTATGAACATGCTTTTGTATGCTTTCAATTATTTTACTTGATCTTTTGATTGCTTTGATTGCATTATGAAGCATGTTGTAGTATTTCATAGGGATGTTATGTTTGCTTTGCCTTGAATGACTAACCATGCTAATTTGTGGGATAGTTTAAGCTTTCGTAGATTTATTATCCACACTAGTGGTCCTAATTTTTATCCTTTGCAAGAAACAAAATAAATAGAGAATTCCTTTCTTAACATTAATGCCATCACACGAAACACATGATTTGAATTCGTTAGATTTTACACCCTCCTATAAAGGAGAGAACAAAATCTCACAATCTAAGTAGTCTTGTATAATTATGACACCTTATACTAAGTAATAGACATCTTTGTCATAAAACAAAGCAACATCCTCAACATTTGACTAAGAGAGTATATTGATGATACTCCTCCAAGATCGTCTGATCTCTCTCCCTCCAAGAACACAAAAGAAGTTTTATTACAAGAATTCATTTTATGCATATCATAGAGTTCATGGTCATGCTATGATGAATTTATGTCTTTAAATAATAAAATTCAACATCTTAAGGACTGTGGTTCTCTCTCTTGGGTTGAAGCACCTAGTTCCTCCTTTCATTTCGACTCATCCTTGTCTTGCACTAAGTAGGGGCAAGGGACTAGATAGCCTTATCATTGTGTGTCACTTATCATTTCCTCTTTTGACTAGTTGACCACCTTTCATGTGCATATAAGAATAAACTTGGAATGTGGGAAACATGCCTTAAGTTGGATTACATGTGACATTTTGGGGGCAACCCTTTTCCTTTCAATGATGTACCTTATTTAAAACATATGAATTGGCATAGGGCTTTCCAAAAAAGCTCTCATTTTTTCTTCTACTTTAAAACAATTGATCACAAAAATGGTGTTAGCAACTTCTTTAGAGTGGAGGCATACATTGACACTCATGTTTCATTGTGCAATTTTATTTCTTCCTAGGATGTGTTTCTTTCTTGTTGGTGACATTGGGTTTGATATCCTTAGAGAGTGTGATATTTATTTGACTTGTCCTCTCTTGGAAACATTAAGCACAATGTTCCCTAAGAAGATACCTTGCATGAACTAAGAAAAATCCCTTTGAACATTTCTCTTTCTTGTTGTGTTGCATTTTCATTTTGTCTTTATTAAATTAATGGAGGTATGGCTCTGATATGGACCTCTTTGGGCTCACCTAGTGATCAAATAGCTTCACTAGCCCTTGTGAGCATGCATTTTATTTTGTCCTTATCATAGTCATGGGGGTATGAAGTTGATATGGAGTTCCTACAGCTTACCTAGTGGACAACTAGCTCCACTAGCCCTTGTGAGCATTCATTTTGTTTGCATAGCAGACAATGTGTTCCACTTATAAACCTTTTTCAGCCTAGACCGAGTTGAAAACATTGGGTGGCCAATCGAAGCTTGATCCATTGTGGTTTTTCTCTTTTCCTTTTGCCTTTTTCATGTCTTTGATGGTGTATGTTTGCAATCTGATTTTGGATTCATATATCATCTGCAAGCATGTTAATTTGTGCCTATGTTGTTCTTCCATAATATCTTGATCCTAGGGACTTGATCACCCCTCCTGATTATTTTCAGCATATCTCACTAATATTTATACATTTGAACCCATATTGATTGTGTGGCTAGATACTTTAGTGTGAGTTCGAAGCAAGTCCATCCTCTCACTCAAGTGAGGGCTAAATGTAGTGTACTAAAATGCATACCCTTGCATTTTCACACTTTTTTGGGTTTGCCTTGCTTTATTTATGATTCTTTATGGCTTTATTGGTCCTATTTTGCATCCACAAGCCCCATAAACTATATATTTTTATGGAAAATCTCAACAAACCTCAAAAGATAAATGATCATTTAATGTTTATGTTTGTGTCCTTGATTTTTGGAATGGGACTAATACGCCACCTTGGGCAGCCTTGTCCTATATGGGTCTTGAGACCCTGATTTTGAAACCTCTCAATTAGGTCTCTTTTTGGAGTATGTACCCTGAGATTTTAGCCTTGGGACTAAGACACCACCTAGGGCATCTTAGTCCTCTTGAATTATTTTTGGGGTCTAATTTCAATTTTGGTTGGGATTTAGCTACCTTTATCTAATGAATTTATATGTTAGCTTGGTGCGATATAATTTTTGGATATTAAGAATAGATAAGTATAAATACAAGGTTCATTCATTCATTTTCATCCTAAGCATTCATGAGATCATCCTAGCAACTTGAGTATTTATTATTAAGGAAAATTTATGAGATCAATAGAATTCAAGAGAAAATCATCAATCATTTGTAGCCATCATCAAGATTCAATAATCATGTCAAAGTCTATTCTTGCATCATGTGTGTTTTTTTGCTAATGCCTGTGATATAGGGTTTTGATTCAAGCAAGCAAGCAATTCAAGATCTATAAGGAATTTTAAGATCTGTATCCATTTCACACAAGTTTGAAGCGATTACAAGGGTTTTTTGATTTGTAGCATTGCATGTTGTTCATTTAGCATTTCCTTTATTATTCTATTTCATTTCAAGGTTTAATTACCAACAAGGGGTTTGACCAAGGCAAACCCCCATTCACTAACAATCAATAAGTTTTTCCCTTCTTGTCTATTTGTGTTTGCATATCTAGGTTGAAGACTTGAAGATCACTTGGAGTGTAAATTTTTAAAAGTTTCAAAGTTGCATTGCAAATTTGTCATCTTCACGGAAACTTGCCTATACATCAAATCTGATTGTTTCAAAACTTGAGATTCAAAAGGAAGAAATTCCAGATCCATGAGCTTAGGACCACATCCAAACTTTTAAAAAATTCAAATCATTACCAATACATTATCTTGGGTGTCTCAGTCCTCTCAATAATATTATTTAGAGATTCTTCGGGATTCTATTCTAGCATTAAAAGATTATGTGTTTTCCACAAAAAATAGCAATGATACTAATAGATCATTTTGGACGTCCACTTTTCCAAGGCACATTTTGGCATCTTTTTTACATTTTTCGAATCCTCATTGCATCTCCAAACTTCCTAGGTACACATACCCTAACTTGGTGTTTCTTAATTTTAGTATTTTCATGCTTCATTTAGCTCATTTTAGGTTGCTTGCATATCACTTTTTGTTTTCTAACATTGTCTTTCCCAAGCATTTTCTTGGTGGTGAACCCCTTAAAGCTTAAAATAACCCCCTCCTAAGTCCTCATAATTTTGAATTGGCTCACCTTGAGAGGTTGATAGTCAATCTTATTAGGGTTCTTAGGACATATTTGAATGACCGAGATAAAATAGGAAGGTATCCCTTTTCCCATTTTTATCTTTGGTTGAGTTATGATGGACCTATCTTCTTATTTTCATTATGAAATGAGATCCCCACAAATAATTGACTAACAACCCTCATGTGAATCAAGTCAATGTGAGAATATTTTGATTTCCTTATGCTTGAGGATAGGGTTTCCAGCTTGAACAACACTTTTGGGAGAAAAACTATAAAAGAGAAAATCAACCTAATTATTCCAATTCAAACATGAAACAAAAATATAAAGCTCAATATTGATAGAAACACCAAAATAATTGTAGATCTAAAAAAGGGTGGAATGATGTTTAAAAGTCACCAAAAGTAACTTTCAAGAGGTTGTCTAGGACTTATTCACCCATGGGTGAATGGGCCTTTTGTCAAGTTTTTCAAGAAGCTTTTGGGAGCCTTTGATATATATAGATTCAGATTTCTCCAGGTTTTAGTGTTCAAATTCAAAAATCAGATCTGTAGGTGAGATTGTATGATTTGAAAACTTTGACAACTTTTACAATCTTTCTCTTGAAAATATCTTCAATTATTCTTCAACTTAAATTTTCAACACAAACACAAGAGAGAAAAATTGTTTATTTTTGGTGAATGGGCGTATGCCTTGGTTAAACCTAACTTCGGTAATTAAAGCTTGAATTGAAATAAAGTATGAAAGAAGTGATGAATGAGAAATTATATTTTATAACTCAAAAAACCCTTGAATACACTTTTTTAGGGATATCTACAACTTGCATGATAGGGTTTCAATGGATGTGGATCTTGATACTTGAATTGATACTTTGAATGCTTGAATTGAATTTTGAAACTAACATCACAATGTTAGCTCCAAAAGCATGCATGATGCAAGAAAACATTAAAATGATGGTTTGATCTTGAGTATGGAAATAAATATCTGATAATTCTACTCTTGAATGCTCTTGATCATCAACTTTTCTCTTCTAAACTCTCTAAAACGTTTTGAAACTTTAACTTGAATTTATAAAATAACCATGTATTTATAGCTATGCGTAGTGTAGAAAAATGTACCCCTTTACATTTACACACTTTTTTCGGCCTCCCTACTAAAATTGGGCTTCTTTATGCCTTATTTGGTCCCTTTTTTCATCCACAAGCCTTATTTAATGCATCTTTCAAAGAATAATCTCAACACATATCAAATAACCAATCATAATTTAATGTTTTTGTGTTTATGGCCCCGATTTTTTGATTTGGGACTCTTACGCCACCTTGGTCATATGGGTCCCACCTAATTTTCGAGGCCTAAACTTGAATTTGGCAATGAACTTAACATTTCTTGAAATTTGTGTCCCAAATTTAGCATACTAGGACTCATATGCCCCAACTAGCGTATGAGTCCTACTAGCTTGGACCTTTTTTAAATTCAAATTCTTGGAGATATTTTATTCTCCTAGATCTAATGTTAGCTTGTAGTGTTCTAATTTTGGTAAATTTGGCATAAACAAGTATAAATACAAGGTTGTTTCACATGTTTTCTCCTAGAATCTTTTATAAGCAAGTATCTTAGAGATTTTATGAGATAAATAGAATTGAAGATAACTTAAGATAATTCAAGAGCTAAAGCTAATTATCAAGAATTTTTCGGATATATTCGAGATTCAAGAATCATGTCAAATTCATCATGCATCATGTTTTCTTTTTAGATAGAATTTTTGTTGTAGGTTCTTATGATTCAAGCAAGCATTCAAGTAAAGATCTACAAAATTAAATCAAGATTCAAGATCCACATTCATGCTAGCCATTACATACAAGATTTTAGCCTTTGTTCAAAGGGTTTGGTGAGTTGCAACATAGCTTATTTGTTCATTAATCATTCCTTCCTTCTACTTGATTTAATTTCAAGATTTAATTACCAAAATAGGGTTTGACAAAGGTAAATCCTATCTAGTAACAAAATAAAATCTTACCTTTCTTTGTGGTGTGATTTGTTGACTTAGGTTGAAGATAAAGATTGGAGAAAGCTATCAAAGTTGTAAAGTTGTCATATATCTTGCAAGAACATGGAAAGTGATCTATAGATCAGAATTTGAAGATTGAGACTTGGAGATTTGGAAGGAGAGAAGCTACAAAAGATCACTAGAGGATATCAAAGATTTAGGTCAACCTTGATACTGGGACTAAATCACCATTTGTGGTGTATGAGTCCCATTATACCATATTTAAATAATTTTTTGTAGATCCTAGTTTACTAGTTGTAGATTCTAGATTCAGCCTAAAACCCTAAACTGGGACTAAATCGCCCATACTCGCGTATGAGTCACAATTTACATTAAAATTTATATTTTTTGAAGTGCATACATTGTTTCAAGAATCTTCAATTTTCTAGGTGCCTGTTTGTTCCTCATTTCATCATTTTGATTTTTAGTTTCATATCTTAGGTTTCATAACTAGGTTTTCATATCATTTCCATCTTCTTCCCTAGTCTTCTTTTTATTGTGAACCCCCTTTTACCTTATAGAAGATCTATTATCTCTCTTCAACCATTGGATTTAGATCTCTAGTGTTTCCTTGAATCAAATAGAGCGAAATAGGCCCCCCCTTTGTGTGTGTTCCATCTCCTAATAGGTAGATCATACACCCCTATTTTCGAGGTTTCATTTTGCTGACCATAGACTTTGGACACCTTATTTTCTAAGTTGTAGTGCGTCATAGTCATAGATATAGATTACATTAACTTGAAATTAGGTCTTGGATTAGTTAATTTACATCTAGGGTTTCTAAATCTTGCATAAGTCAAAGTGCATATAGGTTTCATTTTTGCATTTGGCATCATGGCATTTCATTTAAAATCTATAATCTCACATAGCTTAGACAACATTCATAACAAAGAACCTAAAATCCACTTAGAATTTGATGAAATTAGTGTCAAAACCCTAATCTAGGACTCATACACCCCTTTGGGTGATTTAGTCACAATACAGGTCGCTTTACCTAATTGTTGGGTATTTTGTGTAAATTATTTTTTAGCATCTAAACCACTAAAATATCCTAACATGGACTCATACACACCTATTGGAAATTTAGTCAGGTGTCATACCTGAAATTACATTTTAAAACATTAAAAACCTTGTTTCTATGCTTATATTTTCTATTGTTTAATTTTTTTTAGTTTATTGAGTTTTTGTTTCATTCATTTCATTGCATCTAGCTTAATTTGAATCAAAATTAGAGAATATCATTTATTTTGTGTTCATTATCTTCCATTCATTGATTGTCCATTGCATGAGGTTTACAACTTTGTATCTTATTTTTAATACTATAGTTCGACGTAGTATGAGACTCATGCCATCCTACAATAGCACAATCATTGTGGATCTTGGGTTATCTAGTTCTTTCACTCCTAGTGTTGACACTAGATCACTAAGTATGGACCATACCCCTAACAACTATTTACCTTCAAGTAGTGTGATTTTTTTTGAAATAATGGTTACTAGCATTCCTCAAGAAAACATAATCCAAATCCATGAAGACTTGCCAAACCTACAACATCAACAAAGTATCAAAAAAATTTCTACTACTACTATCCCTACTATACATAGCATACATCACATGACTAAAAGTTAAGAAGGAATAGAACTTGTGTGTAGCCTACCTCAATATTTTGGAAAACTTACTAGTTGTGCTCAACCTTCGAGCAATGTGCAAAGTCAAGGAGGAACTCAAATTTCCTCCTCCCACAACCATTACCTCGATTCCTACCTATAACAACCCTCAAGTTACAACAATGATAAAACCTAATATAGTGTAGTATTTTCATACCCTTGCATTTTCACACATTTTTGGGCCCGCCTTGCTTTATTTATGCTTCTTTATGGCTTAATTAGGTCCTATTTTGGATCCACAAGCCTAATAAACTATATATTTTTATGGAAAATCCTGACAAATCTCAAAAGAGAAATGATCATTTAATGTATTTATCTATGTGTCCCTAATTTGTGGACTAGAAATAAAATGCTACCTAGGGTGTCTTTTTCCTCCATTAGTCTTACGACCCTAATTTTGAAACCTCTCAATTAGGTCCCTTTTTGGAGTATGTGCCCTAAGATTTGAGCCTTAGGACTAAAACACCACCTACAATGTATTAGTCATCCTAGGCTTATTTTCGGGGTTCAATTTCAAATTCATGCAGGATTTAGCCTCCTTTAATTAATTATTTCATATGTGAGCTTGTTGTGGTGTAATTTTATAATATTAAGCATGAATATATATAAATACAAGGTTCCTTTACTCATTTTCATCTAATAAAGTTGGTAGAACATCTATTCTAGAAAAATTGAGTTCATAAGAGCATTCAAGATAAATTCATCAAGCATTTAGAGCCATCATCATGTGTATTGTTGTGCTAACATTTTTCATGTAGGGTTTTGATTCAAGCAAGCAAGCAATTCAACATCTATGAAGCATTTCAAGATCCACATCTATTGTAGCCATTTCACACAAGTTTGTAGACTTTACAAGGGTTTGGTGAGTTGTAGCATTGCATGTTGTTCATTCACCAATTCCCTTCATTTAATTATTTCATTTCAAGGTTTAATTACCAAAAAATGGGTTTCACCAAGGCAAACCCCCATTCACTAACAACCAAGTTTTTTTCTTGTCTATTTGTGTTTGTAGATCTAGGTTGAAGACTTGAAAATCATTTCAAGTGCAAAGTTTTCATCTTCACAAACACTCACCTATAGGTCAGATCTGGAAGTTTCAAGACATCAGATCTAAGGAGAAACAAGTGCAAATCTTGGAGCCCTAGACCACATTTAGAGTCTTCAAAAATTCAGAAAAGGACTAATACGCCAATTTGGGAATCTTAGTCCTTCACAGGGTATTTTTGAGAAGATTATTTAGGAGTTTGTTCCAACATATGAAGATTCTTTATTTGCCCTGAAAAAAAAACAACGAGACTAATACCACATTCTGGGTGTCTTAGTCATCTAAGGCATATTTTTCTAGCTTCTTTACATTTCCAAAATCATCACAACATCTCTAGACTTCCCAAGTACAAATGCCCTAACTTTGTGTTGCATATTTTCATTATTTTCATCTCTCATTTAGCTTATTTTAGGTCATTTTTTATATGACATTATGTTTTCCACATTGTATTTTTGAAGCATTTTCTTGGTGGTGAACCCATTAAAGCTGAAAAGAACCCCTTCCTAATTCCTCTTAATTGTGAATTGTCTCACCTTGAGAGGTTGATAGTCAATCCTCTTAGGGTTCTTAGGACATATTTGAATGACCTAGATAAAATAGGAAGGTATCCCCTTTCCCACTTTTATCTATAGTTCATTTTGGTGAACTCGACTTCTGTGAACATTCATCTTTTTTGTATTTGGAGTCCATTAAAGTCATGAATCTAGATTGAATTTTTCATTAGTGAAAGTGCATCTACGGTTTCTTGCATCTTGCATTAGTGAAATTACATTTAGGGTTTCCTATTTTTGCATTAGTGAAAGTGCATATAGGTTTCATATTTACTTTCTTGCATCATTTCATTTCATTAAAAAACTGAAAAGTGCATTGTTAATCCTCTTAATTTCATTTAGAAACATTGTTATTGCATTGAAAATTGGAAAAAAATGAATTTTATTTTGCATCTGATTGCTTGACAATAATCACTTTTTCTTGCATTCATTTACACAATTTTATGTTTCCAAACATTAGGTCCCTAGGTAGGAAATCTAGGAACACTATAATCAACTCAAAATTTGTTGTCCTTTTATAAAAAATTCCCCTAGGAGAAAAACACCCTTACTAGCATGAACGTCCCTCTTTGGGTTTTTTATCTCATAATCCTATATGAATTGATTGCAATCTATTCTAGTTTCTAGAACCTTCAAATTCCTTCAGTAGGACAAAGATACCCTTACGGGAATCTTAGTCCCTATTGGCTTTGAGGTTCTAGTTTTTAAGGTTTAAATATCCTTTTCTATGCTCTTGTTGGATACCATTGGTTATCTATTTCAGTGGGTTGAATTTCTATTTCATCCATTTTACTAAACCTATCTTAAAGTGGTTTATTTCATGCATTTCTTGATTCTAAATTTTCATTTGTAACATTTAATTTTTAGATCATTGTGTTACCTTGTTTGAGATCTAAAAATTACATTTCATTCTAGGTCTTAACATTGTATTTGAAGTTTGCATAGCTTTTGTTACATTAGAAGTGGCATAATTTACTTTTGTGGAAATTGTAGATAGCATTAGATTTTTCTAATTTTAATTTTCAGCATTAGTTCCTAGTGCCCTTACATCAAATTCATTTTAAAAAAAACTAAAAAATAGAGATATCAAAGGAAACATTTCAAAATATACTTAAATTTAGAAAAATCATAAAATCCAAGCCCTTTAGTAGTGATGAATCAGACATGTTCAATGAGTCTCTTCAGGACTTCCTCTCATTAGGATCATCCACTAAGGCTTGTTATGAAGAACCCAAACCAAGCAAAGCTAACTTAACCCTCAATCACTTTAGTAGTGGTGACTTTGCAAAGTTATATGAAGCCCTTGATGACTCCATCTGTCCTAGATTATCCACTAAAGGTTTGATACAAGAGGATCAAAGAATTGCCAATCATGACAATCATAATTATTCTTCTCTCGATACTTCTCCTATTAGTGACAAAGGTATCTTGGTGATAGGAGACACAATCATGGACAACCATGAAATTATTGTTTTACCTCCCACTTGGAAAGATATTATAACATACAAAGATAAGATCATGGCCACTACTTTACCTAGTATCCATTCATCTCCATACACCTCCTCTACTTGTGAAAATTCTTTAGTGAATAAGGATACAATCATTAATGATAATGAAAAACACATTTGTGTGGAGGATATGCTGACATTGGAGAGATATGACAATCCTACCTCTCCTACTTGGGAAGAAATTGTAGGATATGGGAATGTAAATATAGATTATCATGACAATCAAACCTTTCCTTCTCCTAATATTTTCTCTAGACATGAAGAAGATAGTTTAGTGTTAGAAGATTTCCTTATTAAGACTCATGAGAATATTATTCCTCCCTTTCCTAATGCCCCTACCATTTGGGAAGACCTATTTGAACAAAATAGTCCAATCATTGGTAACCATGAAACTCATACTTATCCTTCTCTTGATGCCTCTCCTATGTGTGATGAAGCTAATTTACAACATCTAACCAGAAAATGTTATGAACCTATTGTTTGTCACTTTCCTAAAATCTCTCCTACTAGGGTTGATATTTTGGTACAAGAGAATGAGATCGTAGATGAAATTAGGGAAAACAATCAAATTTCCACCTCTGCTAATATCTCTCCTATTGATGCAGAAGATACTATGCTGTTACAGAATCCAATCGATGAGAATCCTAAGGAAAATATTATTGAACAAGAAAATTCCATCATTAACATGCAAAAAATTATAGCCATTGATATCCCCTTTACTTGTGATGAAGCTACTTTAGAAGAACCAAACATTGAATTTCATCAACATCTAGCTTGTAGTTCTCCTAAAAACTCTCCTACTAGGTAAGGTACCATCGTGCAATAAATGAAAACCTTGAAAAAATTATTTCAAACAATAGTAATATAGCTTCCTTAGATGAAGATGATGAAGTGACACTAGACACCCTTCGCTAAGTGATCATGCAAAAAAGGAAAAGTGTGTTGAGATTATGAACATTAGAGCTCCTTCAAGTCCTCTAATTATCAAAACACCTAACCCTCAACTTACCATTCATCCACACTCACAAAAACTAAAATTTCAAAAGAAACTTGTGCTCATCTTAGAACCACCTAGAAGGAAACTTGATAATGATAACTTTTCACACCAACTGAGTTACAATGAAATTTCTCAAATATATAACAAAGTGTAAGAAATCAAGGGTAACCTTGAACATGTAGGACTGATGAAGCAACTTGGGAAAGGATGTGATGCTATAGAACAAGGTATACATCTTAGTTATTGTCCCTCAAAAAATATCCTTCATTCAATGTCAACACTATCACAAAAGATTCTTCCAAGACAACTTTAACTTTGATGCATTTGAAACTCATAGATATCTCATTAAATATGTATCAAGTTGACACTTTGTCTACTCATGATTATAAATAGCATTATTTGTTGCTCCTTGTGACGTAATAGTTTTAGTATCATAGAATACTCACTATTGCATGTCATTCCCTTTTTGCAAGGAGCAGCATATCATGATTCATTCCTGGCTCACCCTTGTCCTGCACTAAATGGAGGCAAGGGGTTAGGTAGATTTGTCCTCGTATGTTACTTATCATTGTCTATTTTTTCTAGTTGATCACTTTTAATGTATACATAAGAGAAAGCTTGGGATGTGGATGGCATGCCTTAAGTTGGCTCGCATGTAACATACTCTCATGTTTTCTTCTACTTTAAAGAAATTCCTCACAGAAATAGTGTTAGCAACTGCTTTAAATTGGGGGCATACATTGATAGTCATGTTTCATTGTGTGATTTTATTTCTTCCTATGATGCATCCATTTATTGGTGGTTTCATTGGGTTTAGTTTCCTCTGAGAGTGTGATATTTCTTTGACTTGTGTTCTCTTGGAAACATTAAGCACAATTTTACCTTAGGTGAGACCTTTCCTAAACTAAGAAAAATCCCTTTAAGCATCTCTCTTTCCTTTTGCATTACATTTCTATTTTTTTCCCTATTAAATTCATGGAGATATGCCTTTGATATGGACCTCTTGGGGCCCACCTAGTGAGCAACTAGCTTTACTAGCCCTTGTGAGCTTGCATTTTTGTACCTCATTAAAGTCGTGGAGGTATGGCTTTGATATGGTTTGCCTAGGGCTCACCTAGTGGACACCTAGCTCCCACTAGCCCTTGTGAGCATGTGTTTTGTTTGCATAGTGGACACAATGTTCCACTTGTAAAATTCTTCAAGCCTAGACATAGTTCACCACATTGGAGGACCATTCAAATCTTCATCTGTTTCATTTTTCCTTTTCTCCTTTTTCCTTTTCCTGTCTTTGATGGTGTATGTTTGTGATCTAGTTTTGGCTTCATATATCATCCACAAGTTTGTTCCTTTGTGCCTATGTTGTTTTTCCATAGGATCTTGATCCTAGGGGCTTGGACACCCTCTTGATTACTGCCATCCTATCTTACCAACATTCATTCATTTGAACCCCTCTTGATTACGTGGTTGGCTACTTTAGTGTGAGTTTCAAGCAACTTCATCCTCTCACTAAAGTGGGGGCTAAATGTAGTGTAGTAAAATGCATACCCTTGAATTTTCACACTTGTCTAGGTTTGCCTTACTTTATTTATGCTTCTTTATGTCTTAATTAGGTCCTATTTTACATCCATGATCCTAATAAACTATATATTTTTATGGAAAATCCCAATAAACCTAAAAATATAAATCATCATTTAATGTTTATGTCTATGTGTCCCAGATTTATGGAATGGGACTGAAATTCCACCTAGGGCGTATTTGTCCTCCATGGGTCTTGGGACCCTGATTTTGAAATCTCTCAATTAGGTCCCTTTTTGGAGTTTATGCCCAAGATTTGATCCATCGAACTAAGACACTACTTAGGGCATCTTAGTCCTCCTAGGCTTATTTTTAGAGTCCAATTTCAAATTCAGGTAGGATTTATCCTCCTTTAATTAATGATTTCATATGTTATCTTGTTGTGGTGTAATTCTGAGATATTAAGCATAAATACATATAAATAAGGATAAATACAATTTTTGTTCACTCATTTTCATCTAAGAAAGGTGTGAGAGAATCTATTCTAGAAAACTTGAGTTCACAATATCATTCAAGATAAATTCATCAAGCATTTGGAGCCATCATCAAGATTTGAGCATCATGTCAAAGGCTATTCTTGCATCATTTGTGTTGTGCTAAAATTTGTGATGTATGGTTTTGATTCAAGCAAGCAAGAAATTCAACATCTATCAAGCATTTCAAGATCCATATCCATTACAACCATTTCAAACATGTTTGCAGAATTTACAAGGGTTTGGTGAGTTGTAGCATTGCATGTTGTTTATTCACCATTTCCCTTCATTTAATTATTTCATTTCAAGGTTCAATTACCAACAATGGGTTTGACCAAGGTAAACCCCCATTTACTAACAATCAACAAGATTTTCCCTTCTTATCTATTTGTTTTTGCATTTCAAAGTTTTCATCTTCACGAAAACTCACCTATAGGCCATATTTTGAAGTTTTAAGACCTCGAATCTAAGGAGAAGCAAGTGCATACCTTGGAGCCTAGGACCACATTCAAAATCTCAAAAAATTCAGAATGAGACTAATATTCCATTTTGGATGTCTTAGTCCTCCATAGGTTATTTTTCAGAGATTCTTCTAGATTTTGTTTCCACGTCCATAGATTTTTTATTTGCAACAAAAAACAACAATTGGACTAATAAGACATTCTAGGTGTATTAGTCCTGCAAGGCATATTTTTGTAGTTTCTTTACATTTATAGAATCCTCACAACATCTATAGACTTCCCAGGTACTCATACCCTAACTTGGTGTTAGACATTTTCATTATTTGCATCTCTCATTTAGCTTAGTTTAGGTCATTTTGCATATCATATTGTGTTTTCCAACATTATTTTTTCCAAGCATTTGCTTGGTGGTGAATCCATTAAAGCTAAAAAGAAGCCCCTCCTAAGTCCTCCTAATTGTGAATTGACTCATATTGAGAGGTTGATAGTCAATCCTATTAGGGTTCTTAGGACATATTTGAATGACCTATGGTTCACCTACTAGTAATATCTTTCCTATTGTGGGTATTTTTGCTAGCAATCCTTTTACCTTTATGGAATAGCACATCATATCTCCTACAACTTTACCTCCCATAAGAATTCCATTCACTTACCCTTCAAACACATATACACCTCCACCACATTCACCTCCATCTCAATATACAACCTGAAAGGAAGAAAGTTGTTTTAGGGATCTCTCTTTAGGGTTTAGGACCTGTGAGGAACAATCTCCACTCACTTGAGATCTCTTTGCAAAGGAGAAAGAGATCTTGCAAGAGGGCTTGTCTTAGGAGCTGAATATGATCTAATGAGGGGTTTTCCACCAATTTTAGACTTGGAAAAGATAATGAAATGCTAGATGAAATGTAAAAGCCTAATTGAAAGAAAACTAAGACTAAATGACCTAGGAAAGTGAACAAAAAAATATAGAAAACTATAAAATAGAATGTGCGCACCTAAAAATATGGACAAGGCTAGATGGAGGTCTTAATTACTAGAAAATCTACCTTTACTACTTACTAGGACTCATTTTCCATGTTAGGCGAATCAATAATGTTTCTAGAAAACTGTGCAAGAATGGGTATCCACCAAAAGGGTATCCAGATCTGCAAAAACTTTAAAGCTGACTAGAACTGGGACTCATTCCCCAAAAGTGGTGAATCAATCCTACTGATATTTTCTGAAATTTCAAAGTCTAAATCTCCTCTTCTTGGTCTACTTAGTCCTTCCTGATTGGTTTCAATATTTGAAACTACAATTTTCCACTTGTAGGTCTTGTTATACCTTGCATAACCACCCCATCTTTTGCCTTGGTCAAAATGCATCCCCATTTTTGTTTTGTCCTTGGTTATTTTTCAAGAAATGTTTGGAGTCTTTCTTTTCCAACACTTTTTTTTTCTTTGGTATGTTCTATGGGAACCAGAATCGGAACTGAATCGGGTTTTGAAACTTACTTCAAAGATTGATTTTGGGCCCTGTCTCAACTGTATTTTATTTTTCCTTTTAGTTTTGTCTCTGTCAAAGTCGGAGCCAGTGTGCAAGTTAAGTCAGAATTCATTCGAAGTTATAAAATCAAAACTCGTTCCACCTCCACCTCCGCTTTTTGGTCTTTCGTTTTAACTTAGGTTTGTATGATAGGTTTTCTCTTTCCATGATTTTTGTTTTATTTTATTTTGTTGTTTCACTTTCTTCTTTGTTGGCAGAACCGAAACTGGAATGGGAACCGAGTTGGAAATTTAAATAGGTTTTTGAATCATTTCTCATCCTGATTCCGCTGCCACCATTTTTTATCATTGACTTTACTGAAGTTGCATAGTAGTGATGTGCTAGTTCCATCTGCCATTCCGACTCCGCTCTACTACATTTATGGCATTAATTACAGGTGCCATGGACGTGTGTAACTGTGATTTTTTACCTTAATTAGGGATTAATTCAAAGTTATCAGCATTATTGAAAAGATCAAGGGCAAAGTAGAGTTGTAGTGGAGCTTTTGTGCGAGTGAATCGATTGAAAGAGAAATAGTTGTGCGTGGATTGCTTCAGAGATTTAAACTATTTATTTGAATTCAAGGTAGGGTTTTCTATTCTCATCTTTCATTTTTAATTTTCATGTTTTCCATTTCTATTTCATTTCAGATTGTTTGGCTTTGGGTGAATTCATGTTTCTGAGTGAGTTCATATATTTTTTTTCTTTCTCTATTTGTTTTTTTTGTTTACTTGTTTTCATGTTTCTTTTATGGTTCTGTTTCTTGTTTGTTTGTTGTTTTTAGCACGGTTGTTTTCACGTTTTAATCGAAACTATATCGTGATGCCCTAGTTTTAAAAATGCATACGTTAATTGTTGTTTCACAGTTAATGGGGTTTGGTAAATTATCATTTTTACTTAGGAATATTTTTTCACATCAAGCTATTTAGCTTGAATAGGGTTAAATTTGTGCCCTAGGTATTGGGAATCAAGGGTTTTTTTAATAAGGTTTTTTGAATCATTTCTGATTTAAATATCATGCACTAAATAGGAAAGTCACCTCTCAGTCATATGGGGATGGTCTTACTAGGTTATTTTTAAGCTCCTTTCAATTTGGTATAGCCTAGTTCTTAAATCATGAAGTTTGTTATCGAACTAATAAAATCAATAATGACATCATGGTTATTATAGGTGGATGCAGGATCATAATTGATTTAGCCTTTGAAAATGTTTTATAATTAGTATCAATTCCATTGTCCATCCCATCTCCAACTCTGCTTATAGTTAGAAGCAAGCTTTCAAAATAACGAGAACCTAGGCGGAAGCAGAAATGAGATTGAATGTGAAATTAGAAAATCTTCATGAAACCAAATCCCTTTTCGTTCTGATTTCAATTTCAGTTATCATTCCAGTTCTAACTCCGGTCCTCCTTGTTATTACTATAAGCTCAATGCTTGTTTTGACTCTGATCCCGACAGTGTGTTAAAAAGTTAGAATCTTTTATGCTTGGTTCCACTTGTAGTATATATATAAAAGGTAAGATTTTAAAGCATGTTTTGTGATATTTATGCAAGGATCTAATTTGAGGTTTTGTTGCAGGAAGGTAAAGAATGTAAGGGGTATGAGGAGAAGATTCCCAAAGGAATCGGCCTATAGAAACTTCAAAGGCTGCAACTAAACCTAAGAAGATTAAGCTAGACTAGTTACCCTATACCTTGAGGTATTAACACATGAGTCCTATTGTCACTGCAAGCAAGGTGGAATTAGATTTCACAGATGTAACTGATACTAATCTAGGCCCATTCAATTTTTAGGAGCTATACTTAGAAACATTCACTAAGGATGCAACAGGGGGGACTCTGAGAATAATTGAGTCTGGCTTGGCTCATATTACTATATTTCCTTTCTCCATCCAATGTCTGGATTTAATCATGACAACAATAGGAGCCTACAATCTAGCCACTAGACAATACATTGATTCATAGGATAATGTAATTATAGGTATAACTCCTTAGATGTTTCAACACATGTTTAGTGTCCTTGATCCAAGGAACTTGGTATAGTTAAATGAGGTAGATGCTTTAGAAGTATATAGAAATCATAAGGAGGCCAACAAGGCTCATTTGAACAATAAGTGGTTTAGAATGCAAAAGAAGTCCCTAACCAAGCACTCAAATCAACCAAATAGGGCAGATTTTTACAAAGAAGTATCAGACCTGATAATGATGTTATCTGGGGTCTTTGGGAAGAGGGATGCATTTCACTTCAAAGAATGGATGTTTCCCTTCATTTAGACAATCTTCAATGGGAAGCAAAAATTTGATTGGCCCATGATTGTCTCAGATACTATTCATGATCAACTAATTAGAATAAGGGAAACCAAAAACTTTTTCATGAATTCTTATGTTGTTTATGCAGCAGCAGGAGTAGGTATCTTTCTAGGTCTGAACAAAGTGGGAATATTGGGAGAATCGATGTCTCCCTACTAGTTGTTTATACAAAGTTGGATTAACATCTGAACCTTTGTCTTCTCTGCTCAATTTCAGTCCAGTCACCATTGGTGTAGGTGCTGACTTACAATTTAACATATTGAATCTCTTTAAAACATCCTTTGCATATTTAGACTGTGAAATGAAAATACCATCTTTATTATGTGTTACCTCAATGCCTAAAAAATACTTCATCATTCCCATGTCTATCATTTCAAACTCTTTCATCATTTTTGTTTTGAACATTTCAATTGACAAATTTCCAGTGAAGATAAAATCATCAACATATAGGCATATTATCATAATTTTACCTTCATCATTCACTGGTATACAATGTTGGTTCACTGTCACATCTGGTAAATCCATTATTTGTGAAATAACTGTCAATTTTGCTATACCAAGCTCTTGGGGCTTGTTTCAAACCATACAGTGCCTTCTTCAGTTCATAGACTTTGTCCTCTTGTCCTAATATTTCATATTCTGGAGGCTGTTCAATATAGACTTCCTCTTCCAGATAACCATTTAGAAATGCTGACTTCACATCCATCTGGTGAACTAGCCATCTATTATGTGTTGCTAAAGCCAATAGCATTATGACTGTGTGAAGTCGTGCAACTGGTGCAAAAGTTTCATTGTAATCTATTCCAAGTTGTTGTGCATATCCTTTTACCACCAATCTTGCTTTGTGCTTCTGCACTTCTCCATTTGCATTCAACTTGGTTTTATAAATCCATTTGACACCTATTACATCTTTGTCTTTTGGAAGACTTTGCAACTCCCATGTCTGATTGTTTTCTATTGAATCTATCTCATCATCCATTGTTGTTAACCACTTTTCTTCCTTGATTGCATCTTCATAATGAATTGGATCTTCAACTTGTGAATAAAAGGAAAATAGTGTAAATTCTTGAGAGTTTTTCTCACCTTCATTTTGATTTTAGATATTAGTCATGCTTCTGATTTTCTACCTCCTCATGCTAGCCAAAGTTGGATTTGATAAGTCACTTGAATCTGCAGAATGTCGACTTGAAGGTCCTGCGCCAGAAATTCTTGTTGTGGTTGGGGTCTGCAATCCTCTTGTCTCTGCTCTTGTATTACTTGTTGGTGTCTGTTGTTGACCACTTGTTTGAAGTTGATTAGCCACTACAGGTACATTATTTTGAACTATATTCTCATTCTCATCTTGAGGGATATTATCAGTGACATTGACTATATTTTCTTTGCTTCCATCCCATGCTTCATCTTCAACAAATTGGACATCCTTGCTGATTATAAATTTCTTGGTTGAGGTATTAAACAGTTTGTATGCTTTGGATTCTTCACTATATCCAACAAAAATATATTTCTCACCTTTGTTATCAAGCTTTCTTCTCGACTGTTCAGGAATATGTGCATATGAAACACAACCAAAAACTCTCATGTGAGACACACTGTGCTTTTTACCTGTCCATGCTTCCTCAGGGATTATGTTCATCACACTTTTTTTAGGGCATCTGTTCATAATATATGCTGCACAAGATACAACTTCAGCCCAAAATTCATTTGTTAAGTTCTTGGCTTTTAACATACTTCTAGCCATCTCCATTATGGTTCTATTTTTCCTCTCAACTACATCGTTCTATTGAGGTGTGTATCTTGTTGTGAACTGTTTGTGTATACCATATTCTTTGCAGAAATTTAAGAACTCTCTTGAAATGTATTCACCTCCTCTATCAGTTCTCAACACTTTGATGAAGAAACCACTCTGTTTTTCAACTAAAGATTTAAATTGGCAAAAATAATTAAACACTTCACTTTTTTGTTTCAGAAAATACACCCATGTCTTCCTTGAATAATCATCTATAGAAAAAAAAAAACTACCACCTATTGAAGGTGTTTGCATTGGACCACATAAGTCTAAATGAACTATTTCCAATGGGGCTCTTGCTCTAGTGGATTTCCCTGCTAGGAAAGACTCTTTATGTTGCTTTCCAAGTATGCAACCCTCACAAACTTTCTCTGGTTTTTGAATTAGTTGAATTCCCTTTACCATGTTCTTCCTATGAAGCAAATTCAAACCTCCAAAATTTAAATCACCAAATCTTAAATGCCAAAGCCAGTTCTTATCCTTTACCTCTGCCTGAAATACAATTTGTATAACAGTTGCTACCTCTTGTGCTTGTGCAAATATTGTACTTAAGGCTGGTTGAATTCTCAAAGGAAACATTCTATTGTTTGTCATGTGAATTTTTGCAATCAACTGGCCACTTGGGTATTTGTCTAAAATAGTACATAACCCATTATTGAAAGACACTCTATAACCCTTTTGAATTAACTGTCCTACACTCATCAAATTATGTTTAAGGCCAGGCACAAAATAAACATCAAAAATATATTTTTGCTCGCCCTGCTTGGTTAGAATATTAACATTCCCTTTTCCTTTAACTAACACTTTGTTGTCATTACCCAGGGTGACATCTGACTTAATATTCTCATCTAAACTTGTGAATAGATCTAAATTCCTTGTCATGTGATTACTACAACCTGAATCTAAAAACCAAACTTCTTTCTCACTAGCTTGAGCTACATTACAGTAATGGCATTGAACCTGAGATTTATCATACCTTTGTCCTTAAGGAAAGTTTTGAGATGGGTTATGGCTGCTGCCTCTTCCACTTGAACTTGACTAGTTATTTCTTCCACCTCTATTGAAACCTCTTCCTCTTGTTCTGAAATTTGATCTACCTCTGGTTTTTCCTTGGTCAACTAAAGCTTGTGACTTGAATGCATGCTCCAATGACATATTTGTTGTTCTGCTGAGTTTGTGCTCATGAGAAATTAATGAAGCATATAGCTCATCAACTGAATATTGTGAGAGATCCTTTGTCTCTTCTATTGTGACTGCAATTGGCTCAAATCTTGTGGGTAAACTTCTCAAAATCTTTTCTATAACTTTGACATCTTCTAGTGTCTGACCATGTGTTCTCATCTGGTTTACCAATCCCATTATTTGGGTAAAATATGAATCTACATACTCATTTTCTTTCATAAACAGAGTCTCAAACTCTCTTCTCAGTATTTGCAACTTTGCAGTTTTGACTTTTTCCATACCTTGATATGCTATTTGTAATATGTCCGATGCTTGCTTAGACTTGGTAGTGGCCGATATTCTAGGAAAAATACTCTCATGTACACCTTGTAGAATAAAGAAATGAGCCTTTGAATCCTTCTTCTTGTTATCCTTCAACAAATCTTTCTCTTCTTGTGTCAAGGCATTATATGTTGTTACATCTGCTGGTTCTGGAAACCCATTCTCTACATACTCCCATAAATCTTGTGAAGAGAATAATGCTCTCATTGTTATAGACTAGTAGTCATAATTCTTTCCATTCAACTATGGAATTTGAGGATTGCTCAAGCTTGTGCTTGTTGCCATGATTTACAGACTCTCTAACCTTATAGCTCTAATACCACGTGAAGGAAATAGCAGAGATAAAATAAAAATACATACACTGCAAATTATTTGACACCAAACAAACTTTAACCACCTTTGCTACTTGAGAGAAAAAATATATTATATTATCCTCGTCACTCTTTTACAAAGATATTCCAGTATATAAATATTTTCGATCTAGACAAAAATTAAAACAAAATTTAATGTCATAAATATGCCAGTAGATAATAGCCGTAAACAAGGTCATACCGATTTAAATATAGTCCTTAAGCATTATAAAATGTCCAATCAAAAATGTCCTTTTATGCTGACGAGGAGCCCACTAACAAACACACAAAAAAATAAAAAAGTGAAATGACATTGACTACCGCGCTACCGCTGCAGTTTACGAGGAGACCATGCTGGCCGCGGTAAAGGCGAGTGCTGCGAGGAAAGGGTTTACCGTGCTACCGTCGTGGTTAAGTAATAGACCGCGGTGGCCATGGTAACTGAGTGGTCTGAAGGAACAAGCTTACCGCGCTACCACTGCGGTTGAGAAATAGACCGCGGTGGCTGCGGTAACCGTCCACCGATGGACAACAACTGCTAGAAGATGGGCATCACGCTACCGCAGGAGGCAAGAGAAATGACCGCGGTAGAGCGGTAACAGTATAGACTGATGGTGATAGAGGCGAGCTGGTGGTTAACTGCATTACCATGGTGAGTGAGTTAAGAGGCTGCGGTAGTGCGGTGGTCACCGCGTTACCGCAAGCAGAAGATGGAGATGGCGCGGTATGGCAGTAAGGGCTGATGAAGACCGTTGAAGTTGACCGAGTCATTTACTCATGAGTTGGGCGAAATTCCAACACCATGGACAACTGATATGCCAATCAAGAATTCTAATACTTGTGCTCTAAGCAATCTGTACATATGTGTCAAGTTCACTGCTTCTCCAAAGTATATGTTTAGCTGTTTTACTCTGAATTTCTTTGGTAACCAGTGAGAAAGATTATTGATCTCTTTTTTTGCAAGCAATGAAGGACGGGATTGGTACAATTCAAATATTTTATATAGCTGGGCCGGATTGTGTCATGTGGTGTAAAGTAACATCGCATGTACGAATGCTAGAAATTTGAGGTAGTTTGTTTAGTTTGAGCTGATTAAACGGACATTCATGACCTTATTTTTTTGAATTCTGAACTCATTCATGACCTTATGTTTTTGAATCTTGAATTCATTCAAATCCAATTGTTTCATGAATTATCATCGACAAGATGCAAAGAGCTGATTGTGTGAAAATAATGTGGAAGTTGTTATAAAATATGAAAATATGGATTCTGGAGTAATTAATTAAGAATTGAAGTACTTTGCTCTACTAATTTGGGGACTTGTTAATTGTAGGCCCCCCCTCAGAGTTATATGATTGTTAATCAAATGAAATATTTTCCAACGCTTTGTTAGGAACAAAATAAGTTATGATCTTATTAGTCTTAAAATAACATTTAATCTATGCAACAAATGAATATATTTTATAGAAAAGAGCCTCAACATCGACAATCAGTGCCACCCACAAGACACAGTTAGTGCTTTCATTTCATAAAATACTGCTTATCCCTTTTGATTCTGATCATCTTATACACTATACTACATTTACTATATTTTATTGTGTTGTGATTATGTACTGATATGCTTATCTTTACATGTACCTTCCACACTTCAACCATGGTTTTTATGTGTTTTCTATATTGGAGAATTTCTACTCAGAACTCTATTTATTGGTCAGCCTTGACAAATTGTATGGGGGAACTTGTCGTGCACACTGAATAACACCAATTTCTAATCCATTCAGAATCCACTCGTTTTCTATTCTCTTGCATATTAGTTTTATAAGCATGTTTTATGTGTCTGTGTTTTGTCATCTTCTGCATATGTGTTTTCCAGGCATGTTTTCTGTGTTTACATTTTCTTGTCTTTTGCTTATGCAGTATGTTGTATTTACTATAATTTATTGTGTTGTGTTTCTCAGCAGACATGACTAGCTCTACAACATTAATCATGTACACTTCAACTGTAGATTCTTCTAAAGTTTCTAGATTGAAAAATTGAATTTTTCTATTTCATTTTGTATTTGGCGTTGATGAATTGCACGGAGAAACTTTTACTTTACATTGAATCTAAAAATCATTTCAATATTTGTAAATATTATTATCTTCTGCACCCCTCTTTGACAAGCATGTTTCTGTGGTTGCATTCTCTATCATCTTAGGTCTTATGCATCCATTTTAACACTTGTTACAATTTCTATTTTTAATAGCTAAACTTAATGTATTTATTATAAGAGCTTGGGGTCTAGCAACTTGTTTTTTTGCCTCCGCTTTCCAAACTGTATTGTAAAATTTTATATTTTTCTTTGGGAAGATCACATGTTAAGCAATGAAAACCTAAATATTCTAGCATCAAATGCTTGTAATTTAAGCACCTTAAAGAGTGGAAACTAATCATTCACTAGTTTTTAAAATACTCTTTTATTTGTTGTGTTTGATGTATTCTCTTGCTTTAATGTTAATATCTTGTGTGGTCCTGTTTTAATTGCGGATGCTCTGTGTCATTTATATCTGTAACTTCGCCTCTTGTAGGGCTTGGGGACTGATATTACTTATATACAAGTAGCAACGAAAATATCAATTTGAAATTTTAAAAACTTTATTGGAGTTTAGAACTTGTCTAATGATACCACTGTTAGTTTTTAATGGCAAGAGAAAACACACAGAAATATACATACGACTTGTATTGATCAGAATAAAAACATTACATAAAACATTTGGGCTATTACTCATTCATAGGCAAACATTGCACAGGTTGAGTTGCTACTCAAACATCATTACCGATCTTCTAAGATTCCTGGAGCAGCCAGACATTGTTACAACTTACATTTAGACAAATGCTTGAGCTTCTACTCATTAACAACCATACACCAACTACATCTCCTTACAACTTACAGAGTTTTAGCTCTTTCTTAGACACACGATTGCAGACTTCTGAATTACTTACAGCTCTTGAGAGCTGGACTCTTGAAAGTGAGTAGAACAAAGAAGACTCTGACAATATATAGAGAATTATGCGTCAACAAAAGTGAGGTAGCTATACGTAAAATAATATATATTTGTTTCACCCACAAAGCGTGTGAAGACTGCTGATAAGACATCGAACAGGCTGAAGTAGATAGGATGAAATCTCATTCAAATCCTTGTCTTTAATGCCAGAATGGGATTGAGGTTAAATGTTGATTCAGACAGTGATACGAAGGATATTGACATTACAAATTCAAGCTTGAGAAGTTAATAAGGTTGTTGAGATTATACTTCCAACACTCCCCTCTAATCTCAACTACCAATTCCTTTCATCAATTTTTCTTATTCGATAGCTTCTTGTCCAACCTCTTCATGTGAATTTTTTCAACTTTTACAGCAGTTCCAAACTTTACTCAGATTTTAGCTCTTCTGAATCTTACATTTGACTGGCGTTTTTGAAAAAAAACACAACTACAACTTTTTGAACTTTCCTTTGTTTGTGAACTTTTTATCTTCTAACTTTAGAGTGATTAGATCTTTGTGTCATTCTTCAAACACTCCATAAAAAATAACAAACCTTTCTTTCAACAGCTGCGGCTGTACTTTGTCGATTTCTTCAATTAACATTTTTTTGCTAAGACTTTTCTTGCAGACCAAGAAACTTGACAGCTGACAGCGCCATCTTGAAAAATAATGATCTTCAGATCTCATTGACCTTTCTTAGTTGCCTACTCTCCTCCTTGTTTGGGAAAATTAACAGCTGCATATCAAATAATTAGCATTTACCAATCTCTATGCCTTCAAAGTCATGACTTATTTCTCTTGCTTTTGGTGAATTTCTTAAACTACGATCTCCTTCAGGAGTAACCTTTCATTTAGCAATGATTATTTGACTTACTCCCAACAAACATCATTGAGGTCTCTGATTTTGTTTGAGGGCTGCGGCCTAGTTAGCATTTACCAATCTGTATGCCTTCAAAGTCATGACTTATTTCTCTTGCTTTTGGTGAATTCCTTAAACTACGATCTCCTTCAGGAGTAACCTTTCATTTAGCAATGATTATTTGACTTACTCCCAACAAACATCATTGAGGTCTCTAATTTTGTTTGAGGGCTGCGACCTCTTGTCTGCACTTGTGGCTTGCTTTAAACTCTATGAATCTTTTCTTCTACAATGACCCTACAAATCTATGGCTTTACATTCTTTGGTAGGACTTTACAAATACTGTGGACAATGGCTTCAACCATGATTCCTCTTTGAATGACAGTTCTCCTTACTTGGCCTTTTACGTGGCCTTTGACAAGGCAAACTTTTCAACTCTTTCCTCCAACAACATTTTTGTCTTCAACTATTGTTGGGTATCTTCTTTCTTTTTATAGATTTAACCGAGTCTTCATCCTTCTTCCGAATTTTGCAACTTGGCATCCTCATCAGAAAAACAACTACTCATCTTCTTTCGGCCAATACAGCTTCTGCAGTTCCATCATCTTACTGACATTCTGATTTTCTTTTTCTGATTTTCAGCAATGTTACTAGAAACTTTTTTCAATTAAACTAGCCTAGAATATCTGCAGCGACTGAGAGAAAATTCCTGATCTTACCCTTACCTGACTTCTATCAATTTATCAAGAAAACACTGTTTCAATACATTTCTTTGACCATTGATATCTTTGTTTATCTCCGAGTGCTGCAACCTCATTTTCACTGAAGAACTTCAATAGAAATCATTCATTCATTTTCATCATTTTGCAATCTTCCTTTTATATTATGCAAGTTTTCAATATTCTTTGTGACTTTAGCCTTGCTTAGCAACTCAACTTTATCAAACTCTTCTTTGGCAATTTTTCTTCTCCTATTATCTTCTATCATAGAGGTGGTTTCAGATTACCACAAACTAGCAAAAGTGATTTCATTCCTTTCAATGACATGTTCTTGATTTGATTTTTTAATTCTTCCCATAGTGGCACATTGTTGGTGCTAGGGAATCCAATCATTATTTTTATCTTTTGACTTCATTCTTGCTTACAGAATGCTATAACATTTCATTGTATAGTTTCTTTTCCCAATGACTGTAGTTGTATACTGCCAATCTTTTCCTTCTTGGTTCATGATATTTGAACTATTGTACCCTTTCAAACTTCTCCTTTCAGATTTTTGAGTCTTGTCATCTTCCATCACATCTTCAATTTGTTCATGTAAAAACAAACTTTTTGTTGTATGACATAGAGAGCTACAACTCTAACTATTTGTTGTGTTCTTTTTGACTGTGTCTTCAAATTCAACTCATGATGATGACCCTTAACAGTTGCAGCTATAACCTCTGTTTCATCTATTCATATGATGAATTCTCTCTAGTGCACAAACAACTTTTGTTACAAGTTTCTTTCTTGACAGCTTCATATTTAGCTTTTGAAGAAAAATATTTCTGAACAATACATTGATTGATTCTTTGACAGTTGTTGTTGTATCAAACTTTTTAAATTTTGCGATGGTAGCATCAGCTACTTTTTTGAATTTTTATTTCTCCTTACACATGACCAATCTTCACTCAAACTTAGAAGTTCTTGTGACTTCATCTGAACTTCTTTATTCTGTAATTGCAGCAATGTTTTCTCATTTTTCAAAACAATCAAATTTTTTTATCACACAAAAATGATACCAACCATTTTACCCACTGCTGCGGCAGTTTCTTGTCTTCAATTCTTCAAAACATTAAATTGATATTTTCATCTTCACTATTTGCAAGTGACACATTAGATTGCAATTTCTTTTCTCTCAAAACATTTTTCATTTCTTGTGAACATTCATACCTCTTAGAATTTTTATTAACCTTCACATATGAACACTTGTATAGTCCTTTGAACATACCTGCTAGCTTCCACCAACCTGAATCACAAATTCATCCATAGACCATCTTTATGCATTTTGATGTAGACTCATTCTTTGACACCTTATTCCAACACATTTCTTCACAATGATTTTTCAAACCACAAATATTGCAAGGGTGTAAATCCCAACACTTCTCCTTGATGTGACCTCTTTTATGACAGTGTGAACACTCATTACTCTTCATTTCTCTAACAAACTTACCTCCACTTGTAGCAACATTTCCCTTTCCTGGAACATATCTGATACCTTCATTCTTCGGCTTCATTGTTGCCTCAATTGGCTCTCGTATTCCTTGTTCATGTTTGCCTAGAACTTGTCCAGTATAACCCATTCTTTTCATGATTTTCAACCCTATATTCTCTTCACAACAACTAGCATCTTTTTCAGTTTCTAACACATCATCACAGCTAGCCATATTTGCAAATTCATCAACATGTTCATCTAGACATTTTTTATTACCAGCATTTTCAAGAGAAACAAATTTTTCAAATGAAATAGACAAATTTGTTGTGTCACATGAGACATCACATAATGAAATTTTTGTTTTCACATAATCATTATATGCTAAGATTAATTTATCATTTTCTTTTTTAAATTATGTGATTTCCTTCAACTATAAATAATTTTTCTCTTCTACCCTTTTCAAGAGTTTTCCCAAATCTTCATTATTTTCCTTTATTTCATCAAACAACTTCATTTTATGTTCAACCTCCTCATTTCTTTTCTTAATTTCTTCAAAGGATTTCAACCTTTCTTAATTCTTTTTCTAGATCATCATTTTCATCTAATAACAAACACTTTTCTTTCAACAAATCTTTTATTCTTTAAATAAAACACCCATTGTCCTTTTTAAAAACCCAATTCATCTTTAAGCAAAATTATTTCTTCTTCTAAAACATCCTTTGCAGATGAAATTTTTTCATTCTCTTTCTTAACTCTTTTCCCTACTTTCTCTATTTATAAATGAAAGTTTCAACTTACCTCGCTCAAACTTGTTCTAGGGATATAGCAGCTTCGTTGAGCTTTAATCTTCTTCAACCTTTGTTTTTCACTTGTTCAAAAACTAGGTCTGCAATACGTCGCTTGTTTTGGAAACTAAAGTTCTGCACAATCATTTTCTTCAACACAACCCTTTTTCTTAACGTTTGACAGCTTCTTCTTCTTAGCACTTTACTTGTATCTATCTTCACAAATGTGAAAAAATTCTTGTAACAACTTCCTTTTCTTGTGGGATTTTGTACAACCTCTTTTGTAACAACAATCTCTTCTTTGTTCTTCAAAATACAACACTTCTGGCTCTTCTCAATAATTCACTTTCAAGAATTCTTCTTCTTTTCTATAATGTACACAACCTCCTGTTTACTTCTTCCTGCAACTGGTTAGATAATTTTCAAAGCTTCAAAAACACTCAAAAAACCTGGCTTTAAATTTTTCAATCTTTCAAGTCTTTTTGATATTTTTCCTTCCTAGGAATGACAACTTTCTTACTCAACTACTTATGCCGTGAACAATTTCCTTTCTCTGACAAAGCACTAGTGGCTTCCTAAAGCAATGACCCTTTTTCTTTAAACAAAAACTTCTTTTCTTATCAACTCTCTTCACAAATTTCTAAACCCAAATAAACTTCTCATATTTTGTAGACGTAATGCTCCTAGACACTCTGTGGCATTTCTCAGACTAGACAGTGATTACTTCACACAAATTCAACATAAATTTCTACTCCCAGTGAGCTTGATTGACAAACCTCTGATACCACTTTGTTGGAAAACATAAGGCATGAAAAAAAACAACTTCAGTCTAATTTATGCACAGAAAATCAAGAATTTAACACATGCAACATTAACCCAAAAAAATTATCTTATGTTGATTTTCAAAAAAATTCTCCATCACAGAGTTGCTGCTCATCATACCTCCATTCATACTTCTGCAAATTATATTCACACTTCTTTACTATATTTTCTTACCACCCAGAGCTTCGGCTCATTTTTCATCTCTGCTCTTGAGATCCTTCTTTGCTCTATCTTTACACACACCCCTTCAAATCTCAAATACATGCACCTATATAAAAAAAACTCCAACAACCCAAAAAGACGCCCATTAAATACAATGATAAAAGCCAATGAATAAGCCAAGTTTTCATCGTCCAAAACATAATAAAAAATTGTCCTTATACAATAAATATCTACCAACACAAACGCCACCAACAAGCGTCACCAAAAGGAAGGTCAAAAATTCAACCACCGCACTACCGTGCATGGGACAAGACAGGCCTGCGATACCGCAGGGTACCGCCCAACCATGAGGGGCACCAAATAGGACCGCAATATCGCGGTTAACCACGCTACCGCAGACAACAAAGAAGAGAGCCACAGAATAGCGGTAACAACACGCTACCACGAGGAGAGATGAGAGAGGCCACGGTGGCCGCGGTAACACTGCGCTACCATGAGGGGCTGACTAGGAAGCCATGGTATGGCGGTGAGGTGAGGAAACCGCACTACCATGGGGAGCAAGAAGACAGGCTGCGGTATGGCCATAATATTGCGCTACTGCGAGCAACGGAATACACGATGGTAGTATGCTGGTAAACTGCCCAACCGTGGGGGACAAAATGAACGCCGACATATTGTGGTAAAAGTTGAAGTTGGAATTATTTCCAACGAAGACTTTCTGTGATACAATTCAACAAAAATTAGTGTTTTCTATATTAAGTAGTGAAGGCTCACATGTTATGAGCTAATGTGGTTTTGATTTTTGACACTATTTTATTGGTGTATTGGTTGATACATGAAGGATTGAGTAAACTCATGTGGAATGCCCTTGGAAGATTGAACGACCTCATGTGGAATGCGCCTGCAGGATAGATAAGATGCTAGAATGTTGTTGCAAGATAAATAGGGATAGTCTTTCTCTTAGACAATTGTAGTGTTCTTGCGCTCTTCATCCTATACAAAGAAAATTTTCATGAATCTTATTTACTCAAGTCTAGCCAGTAATTTATAAATTTGGAATGGTTACATGTCACATTTTCAACCCACTAAGCAACTTCTATAGATGTTGTCCATGGACAAAGTGGGAATTTTGTAGGAATTATTCTACTATATTTATTTTATATTAGAATATTTAGGTTTTTGTATGTGACTTGATGCATGAACATGTTACCCATTTGAATTCTCTTTCATATGTGAATGATAATTACCCTATCTTGCTCATCGAAGCTTTTACTCAGTGTTTGGATTTGCTAGATTTTAAGCATATTGTTTAATTGATTTACTATTGAGATTTTGAGATTTGGGGATGTTTCTTACATGTTACCACAAGTGTCTAATTAGTACAATTTAGAATCAACTATCTCAAATTTTGATAGAACATAGAAAGATTTTGGATATCTAATTTTTGTAGTTTATAAAGGATAGAAACTTGTATGGTTTCATTCTTAGTTTCCTACATTTCTTTTTGAAAAAATAACTGATATTTAAATAATATAAATATGTTATGCACTTACATTTCCTATTAAATAGATTGATTTGGACTTAAAATTATAACAATCTAACACATGCCGCCTTATTCAAATCATTATATTTTTAATTCTGTCTAAATTTTATAGCATTCCATGATGGAGAACATGCCTTTGTTTAATGCAAACTTAAAACATTTAAATTTACCACCTTAGAATTTCAATGATAATCAACTTGTGAAATCTTGGAAGAGCCTAGTAAATAGTTGGAAAAAATACAAATATTGTTAAATCTTTACAATTTTGTTTATTAAATAGTTGGAAAAAATACAAATATTTCTAAATCTTTTAAATATATAATTAATCTATATATTATGAAATTATTATATACAATATGAAATTAAGTGTCATGTTTTTTATGGTTTGATTATGTATATCCTATAAGGGAGAGGGGTCAATCTTATGTGGGGTTCAATTATTGGTATACTACTTGTCGTTATAAGAGTTACTCTTGTAATATATTTATACTATATATTGTCAATAATTAGGTTAAATGGAAATCAGAAAATAGCCAAATGTTGGTCAAGATGGATCCATACATAAACACATTTGAACATATGAATTCTTTATTAACAAGTGAAGTAAATAATTTTTTTCTTCATACAAAATATCATAACTATCTAGAATACCTGTCATTTATAAAATTTTGTGCTCATTTAAACATGTTTTGTTGTTATGTTGAAAATTACTATTCATATGTGTACAACTAGTAGAGTCACAATGTAATGCATTGAAATACATCATATTAATATTTTATCCTATCATAAGTATATAAAGTGAGCAAATAAATACCTTTATTTTACATGAAATGTGAAGGATTGTTAAAAGTCTTTATGATAATTTGAAGTTGAATATAAGTGTTTTAAATAATAATATGTTATCTTTATAAGGACAAATATTTTTTGTATTCAAGTATTGGTTCATTTGTGCTAGATATAAAAACTTTTGATTCAAATTTATTTTCAAATTCCAATAACTTCAGATCTTAAGATTCAAATAACTTTATTTTTTTAATTCTAAATTTAAGTAAAATAATAACTTACATAAAAGATAAAGCAAATATATTTTTACTTACTTTCGTTGGATTCTAAAAACTCTATATCTAGATTGCTATAATTAGACCTACCTTGGAGCTTAGGAGCTTTGGAAATTACATAAGACATGTCAAAATTAACAATAAAGATGTGAGGATAAGCAGCATTTATCATGCTACAATTGTGCCTCGTTCCTCCCCCAATGGCCACCAAAATCTTCACATCGCTAAACCCATTGTAGCACTTCAACACACACTTTATGGATGGATTACTCATAGTAGAATGAAATATTTCCACTAGTTGCCCATTCTCGGCTAAATACAGAAACACAAGCTTTTCGTGGGACTTCTTGAAGGGCACCAAACCCTCCTCCTGAATAGCCTTGGGAAGAAACTGCAATGTCTGAAGTGAAGGAAATGACAGAGAATAAAAATATACAATGAAAAAAATTAATTTTAATATTTTATATTCTAACACAGAACAACCATTAAAATTTCTTTGCTACTTCAGAGCAATGTTGATTCCACTTCAGTTTCTTATAAAAAATACAACTATATCAGTATATAAGCCTACAGTCCAGTCAAAAATTAAAGCAACGTAAATGATATTAATATGCCAGCAAATAACCATCCTAAACATAATAAATAAAAGTCCTATCAGATTAAATAAAATGTCCTTTATCCAAACTATCTGCCAATGCACAACACACTAACTGCCGCCATCAAAAGGTCAAACAACTGTGCAATCGGCAAAGAAAAAAATGTAGCCGCAATCGACGCAGTAACCACACGCATAGCCAAGAGACAATTCATCGTTGTACCATGATTGTTAAGAAAGAGACCGTGGTGGTCGTGGTAACTGCCCAGACACGGTCAACGAACAAAGAACGAAGGGCACCACATTAATGCCGACGGTTAGCGAACAAAATGCGGTACAACGGTAACAATTTTAGTGGTCAGAGCAAAGAACGATAACTATCACCACGGTACCGCACGTGGTCAGTTGAGTAACCGCAGTAAAGCGGTAATGACTGCCTGGCGGTTAATCGCATTGCCGCAAGAAACATGCGGTTAGACTGCGATAATAAGGTAAGTTGGGATAGCTGCCACTGACAAGTCGTCGACAGTGAGAGGCATGACCGTGGTAAAGTAGTAGACTGTGGAGACCTTGACCATGAAGCCACAAACAGGAGAGAGAGTGGGTGTGGCAGCCCGGTTGACATTGCCGAACAGTGAGCGAGTGAATCTGAGGGCACAGGGGCATGGTAAGGGCAGGAAATGTAGGTGGGAGTGGACTGAAACTCCCACCTAATCAACTCTTGAATGAAATGAAACCTTGTGTCTATATGCTTGCTCTGCTTGTGAAATACAAGATTCTTGGAAAGGGCGACTGCAGAGTTATTGTCATAGAAAATTTTTGTGGCCTCTGTCTGCTCATTTTGAATCTCCATCAATATTCATCTCATCCATATAGCTTGGCAAGATGCACTCAGGGCTGCAAGATACTCAGCTTCATTTGAAGACAATGTAACAATTGGTTTTTTCTTTGAAGCCCATGCAACTACTCCACTGGCAAAGTGAAAAGCATAGCTAGAGGTGCTTTTCCTATCATCAACACTTCCAACACAATCTCTGTCAGTAAAACCTGCTAGTTTAATTTTTTTTGTTCTTGAATATTGAATGCCATAATTCTTCATTCCATTAATGTATTTTAAAATTCTCTTTCCAACCATCCAATGTGACTCTTTGGGTGCTTTCATGAATCTGGAAATCAAACTAACAGAAAACATTATATCTGGCCTTTTGGCTGTTAAATACATGAAGCTCCCTACTAGCTGCTTGTATAGGGTTGAATTCACATCGGATCCTTTGTCTTCTTTGCTAAGTTTCAGACTAGTTATCATTGGGGTGGGTGCTGACTTACCATTCACCATATTGAATCTTTCAAAAACGTCATTTGCATATTTGGACAGAGAAATAAAAATTCCATTTTCATTTTGTGTTACCTCAATGCAAAGAAAATACTTCATGAGACCTAAGTCTATCATCTCAAACTCTTTCATCATTTCAATTGACAGATTTCCAGTTAAGATCAAATCATCAACATACAAACAAATAATCAAGATTTCACCATCATCATTCACTTTAGTATACAATTTTGGTTCACTGTCACATCTATTAAATCCATTCATCGTGAAATAATTATCAATTCTACTATACCATGCTCTTGGGGTTTGTTTCAAACCATAGAGTGCCTTCTTTAGTTTATAGACTTTGTCCTCTTGTCCTGATATCTCATATCCTAGTGGTTGTTCAATGTAAACTTCCTCTTCTAGATAGCCATTGAGGAATGCTGACTTCACTCCATTTGATGAACTAACTAACAATTTTGTGCTACTAAAGCCAATAACATTATGATTGTGTCAAGATGTGCAACTGGTGCAAAAGTTTCATTGTAATCTACTCCAAGTTGTTGTGCATAACCCTTTACCACCAATCTTGCTTTGTGCTTCTGCACTTCTCCATTTGCATTGAATTTATTCTTATAAATTCATTTAACACCAATGAAATCTTTGTCTTTTGGAAGGCTTTGCAATTCCCATGTCTGATTATTTTCTATTGAATCAATCTCATCATCCCTTACTATTAACCATTTTTCTTCCTTGATTAGATCTTCATAATGGATTGGATCTTCAACTTGTGAATAAAATGCAAAAAGCGTAAACTGCCGAGAATTATTCTCACCTTCATTTTGATTATAAATATCACACATGCTTCTGATTTTCTACCTCCTCATGCTAGTCAGGGTTGGGTTTGGAAGATCACTTGAATCTTGTATTACTTGTTGGTGTCAGTCATTGACCACTTGCTTGAGGTTGAATAGGGACAATAGGTACATTAGTTGGAACTATAATTTCATTCTCATCTTGAGGGATATTGACTATAACATTGATTGTACTCTCTTTGATTCCATCCCATACTTCATCTTCAACAAATTGAATGTGCTTGCTGATTATATATTTCTTGGTTGATGGATTAAAAAATTTGTATGCCTTGGATTCTTCACTATATCCAACAAAATTGCATTTCTCTCCTTTGTTGTCAAGTTTTCATCTTAATTGATCAGGTATAGGTGCATATGAAACACATCCAAAAACTCTCATGTGAGACATGCTGTGATTTTTACCTGTCCATGCCTCGTCAAGGATTATATTCATCACACTTTTTGTTGAGCATCTATTCATGATATATAAGCTACACAAGATACAGCTTTAGCCCAAAATTTATTTGTTAAGTGCTTGGTTTTTAACATACTTCTAGCCATCTCCTTTATGGTTCCATTTTTTCTTTCAGCTACACCATTATGTTGAGGTGTGTATCTTGTTATGAACTGTTTGTGTATTCCATGCTCTTCACAGAAATTTAAGAACTTTCTTGATATGTATTCACCTCCTCTATCTGTTCTCAGCACTTTGATGAAACAACCACTTTTTTTTTCAGCTAATGAATTGAATTGACAAAATAAATTAAACACTTCACTTTTCTATTTTAAGAAATAGACCCATGTCTTCCTTGAATAATCATCTATGAAAGTCAAAAAATAAAAACTACAACCTATTGAAGGTGTCTGCATTGGACCACAAAAGTCTGAATGAGCAATTTCCAATGGTGCCTTTGCTCTTGTGGATTTCCTTGTTGGGAAAGATTATCTATGTTGATTTCCAATTATGCAACCTTCACAAACTCTCAACCTTCACAAACTCTCTCGGGATTCTAAATTAATGGAATTCCCTTTACCATGTTCTTCCTATGAAGCAAATTCAGACCTCCAAAATTTAAATGACCGAATCTTAAGTGCCAAAGCCAATTTTAATTCTTTACTTCTGCTTGAAAGTAATTTTGTGTCTCAGTTGACACCTCTTGTACTTGTGCAAAATTTGTGCTTAAGGCTGGCTGAATTCTCAAAGGAAACATCCTATTGTTTGTCATATTGATTTTTGCAATCAACTGGCTACTTGGGTATTTATCTAAAATAGTGCACAACCCATTCTATAACCCTTTTGAATTAACTGTCCTACACTCATCAAGTTGTGTTTAATACCAGGCACAAAATAAACATCAAAAATATATTTTTGCTCCCGCTGCTTGGTAAGAATTTTAACATTCCCTTTTCCTTTAACTGACACTTTTTTGTCATTACCCAGGGTGACATCTGACTTAATATTCTCATCTAAACTTGTGAACAACTCTAAATTCCCTATCATATGATTACTACAGCCTGAATCTAAAAACCAAACTTCTTTCTCACTAGCTTGAGCTACATTACAGGCTAAAAATATTGTGCTCTTATCAGGTCTATGGTCTTGATTTTCTCTAGAAAAGTTTTCATTTTTCCTACTCATTTCATACTGCTTCTTTCTACACTCATTCATGTAATGTCCAATCCTTTTACAGTAATGGCATTGGACCTGAGATTTATCATACCTTTGTCCTTGAGGAAAGTTTTGAGATGGGTTTTAGCTGGTGCCTCTTCCACCCGATCTTGACTGGTTATTTCTTCCACCTTTGCTGAAGCCTCTTCCTCTTGCTTTGAAATTTGTTTTACCTCTGCCTCTTCCTTGGTTAATTGAAGCTTGTGACTTGAATGCATGCTCCAATGACATATTTGTTGTTCTGATTCGTTTATGCTCATGATCAATTAGTGAAGCATATAGCTCATCAACTAAATACTGTGTGAGATCCTTTGTCTCTTCTATTGTGACTGCAATTGACTCAAATCTTGTGGGTAAACTTCTTAAAATATTTTCTATAACTTAGACATCTTCTAGTGCTTTTCCATGTGTTCTCATCTAGTTTACCAGTCCCATTATTTGAGTAAAGTATGAATCTACAGACTCATTTTCTTTCATAAACAAAGTCTCAAACTCTCTTCTTAGTATTTGCAACTTTGTATTTTTGACTTTTTCCATTCCTTGATATGCTATTTGTAACATGTTCCATGCTTGCTTGGACTTGGTAGTGGCTGAAATTTTGGGAAAAATACTTTCATGAACACCTTTTAGAATGAAGAAGTGTGCCTTTGAATGCTTCTTCTTGTTATCCTTCAAAAAATATTTCTCTACTTGTGTTAAGGAATTATATGCTATTGCATCTCTCGATTCTGAAAACCCATTCTCTACAAAATCCCATAAATATTGTGAACAAAACAATGCTCTCATTGTTATTGACCAGTAGTCATAATTATTTCCATTCAGCTGTGGAATTTGGGGATTAATCAAGCTTGTGTTTGCTTCCATGATTTAAAAAATCTCTATTTAATTACATTAGGCTCTGATACGACGTGAAGGAAATGACAGAGAATAAAAACTTACACTAGAAAAATTAATTTTAATATTTTATATTCTAACACAAAACAGCAATTAAAATTTCATTTCTACTTCAGAGCAATCTCGATTCCACTTCATTTTCTTATCAAAAATACAATTATATGAGCATATAATCTTACAGCCCGGTCAAAAATTAAAGAAAGATAAATGATTTTAATATGCTAGCAAATAACCATCCTAAACATAATAAACAAAAGTCCTATTGGATTAAATAAAACATCCTTTATCCAAATTGTCTTCCAACGCACAACGCACTAACTATCATCATCAAAAGGTCAAACAACCGCGCAACCGTCGAAGAAAAAAATGTAGTCATGGTGGACACGGTAACCACATGCACAACTAAGAGACAATTCACTCTTATACCGTGGCGGTTAAGAAAGAAACCGCGATGGTCGTGGTAACCGCCCAAACACAGTCAATGAATAGAGAACAAAGGGCACCACGTTACCGTTGACGGTTAGCGAAACGATTGATGTAGAGTAGTAATGGTTTAAGCGGTTAGAGAAAGGAACGAGAACTATCACTGTAGTACCGGATGTGGTCAGGTTAGTAACTACAATAAAGCGGTAATGACTTCCTGGTGGTTAATCGCATTCCTATAGGCAACATGCGGTTAGACCGCAGTAACGAGGTAATCTGGGATAGCTGCCACCGAGAAGTCACTGACAGTGAGAGGCATGACCATGGTAAAGTGGTAGACTACAAAGAGCTTGACCGTGAAGTCACGAACAAGAGAGAGAGAGTGGGCAAGGTAGCCTGGTTGACGTTGCCGAACTGTGGGTGAGTGAATCTGAGGGTGTGGGGGCACAGTAAGGGTAGAAAACGGATGTGGGAGTGGAGTGAAACTCCAACATGAAGGTTAGAAGCCTCTGTGTTGAGAAAAAACATGGATTCCAATGATAGCCCATTCTCCTCCTTCACCAGAAGTTGTGACATCGTAGTTAAACCGTAGGCACGGGGATTCAAACCGGAGTTGGCTAAAAGGTCGTAAGTTACAAATTCCTGTAGAAGCCACTCTAGTTTTTCTTCGCTTGGGGTGGTTACCAAGATTTGATCCAGGATCTGTTTGGAAGTCATTGGAGTTGATTCTGTGGAGAGAATGTCAGGCGCCTTTAGCAAAATTGTTGCTTTTGCTACCATTAGAAATGTGCATAGATACAATAAATTGAACATAGCTTCTATGCTTTCAATCTCTTCATATTGATCTTCGTTGCCCATCTTGAGATAATTGAAATGCTAAGCCAATATTTATATGGTAAGAAGAAAATGAATCTTTGCAGAGGCACAAGATTTTTGCTTTGTATTATCCATATTTAAGGACTTTATGGGAAGGTTTAGTCATCCTACCAAATTCAAAGTGGGTGCCATAAATAAATGCTATCGGTAGGAAGCAAACATCCTTCTAATTGTTAAAGTGTGACAACAATAGATAATCTTATTTTTGGTAAATAGTTCATTACAAACATCGAGAAGGGTTTGAGAAGGTAGGATAATTATTTTCCACTTTAAATTCCAATCCTTTTCGAAAGATGAATACCATAAATTAATTCAATATTATTTAAAGAGATGTTCACTGGGTGGGCAATTTTACCATTGAAGACTTGGGACACAATTTGAATTATTATGACCAGGCTCTAAGTAGTATTATAACATAATCCCTCATTTGACTAATAATTTTTTTTTGAGTCACCGACACTAGTATTTGTACCCATAGGTTCAATGGGTATGTGAATATTAATTCAATACTAGTATATCTATCTTTATACAAAATCTATATAAATAAATGCCAAAAGATATATTCTTACAAATATTAATTTACATTAATCAGAAAATTATTTATGAAGAGTTGATTGTTCTAAAAATCAACAGCAAAAACTCAAGCTTTGTTATCCTGAATCTTTGTGTAAGGGATTACTTTGTGAATTTATTATATACGTAGAAAAGATAAGGATTATGTTTTGTATCCAATAGTATGTATCGCGTAATGTCATTTTTTAATGGGATGGCTAGATTGGAGTGAGGCAAAGTTAACTCAAAATTTTGTGTGGAAGATACCCAATCTCAATCAGAAAAATGTAGTTGAGTATTCCTAGGAGTGGAGGACCATTTAAAAATTAAAGATCAATTACTCTATGTAAGTTTGCAAATATATTCAACTACACTTTACATACACCTTGTTCCAAATTTCCGATTTCACACAAGCTGGGAGGATGGTTGTAAATGTTGTAGAGTCTGGGAGGCATTTTGTCAAACAAATAACTTGGCTTGTGTATGTTTCGATATTTTGCATATGTTTCCATATTTTGCATACATATCTACCAGTGCAGTTGGAGCTAGAACTTTAGGAAAAATCCGTCCATCATTTATGTTGTGATGGATATCCATACACTGTTCCAAAGCTCACATTTCCAAAAGAGTTTTCAAAAGAGCTATGAGTTTCTTGGAAAATACTGCAGAGTCTGGACACATAATTTGCATTTTTGGCAATCATGTCATTCAATGAGACCACATTTCTTATAGGCATCTTGCCAAATAGTTCGTGTGCCTTGTCTATATTTCCACATTTTGCATACATCTCTAACAGAGTATTTCCAACTTTGATATATTCAAAGTATTTTATTTAAGAACATATGTATCACTATGTTAATTTTATTTATTTTCACAATCCTAAAAGATATTCTCATAAGATCATGGAAATGAATAAAATTAACATAATGATATATAGTAGAACACATGTTTCATTATGTCTACTAGGATTTTAATCTTGGTTGTGCTATTATTAGTTTGTGTGCTAATTATGTCACACCACTTCACTCTAAAATAGGAACTGATATTGTCCTTACCCATTTATTATAATTATACTTCTATACTATAATTCTTATGATAAATTTTTACCCCTTAAAAACATCCTCAACCTTGCATAGATTCATATTTTCCATAGGATTGATTTCTTTTATTGTGCATGAAATTACTGCCCTACTCAAGAATCTCAAGTACTATTTTACCACGGGGATCCATAATATATGTCCACTAAAATATCCTTATATCTATCTCTACATATTTCAAATTTTGAGAGTGCATCTTTCGAATTAGAAATTTTTACGTTGATAGGATATTTAAAAGTAAGGGAAACCTCAAATATATTCTCAAATAATGGTAACCAATTCCTAGGTCCATCACGGGATTCATATTAATAGTATTTAAAAAAATTCCAAGTTTTTAATCTTTGTCTTTCTTAAAGTGAGTCATGATAAGGATATCATTAAGCATGGTCCATGGTATTTATATTATTATTTATTATTTTTCTCATGTAAGAATAAGCATTTAATAATTTTTTTCTTTCAGTTCTGTTCATCTTCATGATGAATCATGGAGTGTGATCTAAAAAGTTGATGTAATTAAATTTCACACAATTAAATCCTTAAAAAGAACACATAAAAATATACATGTCCCTATCTAGTAGGACATTCCTAGGTTTCCCTTGTCATTCTATGATTTATTGACCAATATTATTCCCTTCCAAGATAATATCTTTTATGTTGAACCAAACAAATTTCTATTCTATTGGCCCTCGAAGAGGGTATATGTTAAATTTGACCTCACCAAGGATATAAAATTAATGGTTGATATATAAATTAAAAAATGTATACTTAATGTTTTATCTATTGTAAAACTCCTCATATATTTTATTATTATAAACCTTCTAAGAATAATATTTATAAACAATTATTGACTTTTCCTAATCCCAATCCTCACACTTGACTATATGTCAAGAGCCACCTTGGAAAGAAAAGATGATGGATAGTCAATTTATAATTTCTTAGAGAGCTAATGCTAAAAGCGATAGTTGAGCCCCTAAAATGACCTCTATTATAAATGGAGATGGGATGTCAAAAAATAGAATTGTAGGTTTCAAATATTGAGACACATGTAAATATATTGTTCACTTGTATGTCAAAAAAAAAAAAAGTTCTTGAGTGCTACTAGTAGCAGAAAATTGTCATTTAGAGTAGGCATCACTACCCACTAATATTCAACACCCCTTGTGGTCCAAAACAGATCCTACTAGCCATTTAATAATTTGGAAGGAAAATTTATACTAAATAAATAATTTCCTAATTATCTAAATTCATTCAAATTTGTAGTTTCAATTATAGAAAGTTCATAAAAATAATCATATAGCTTTATATTATTTAGATAGTATGAATGTTGTAAAATATTGACATTTAATTGTGAATTTAATGGATCAAGGTTTGAAGAATCCCACAAATAATTATTTCATGTATGATAATTGATCATGTTTTGAAGTTTGGAAATTCTTTATTTGAAGGAGGCTAGTTTTCTAGTGTTCTATATTTTATAGTATGACATTTTACTTAGTCTTCTATTCATTTTTCTTGTACCAATCACAAAATGGGTACATGTGTAATTTTCACATTTATCTCTCCTATTTGACACCAATACTTAGTTGATTAGGGTTATGACCTTATTAACCAAGCATTCTTGGATATTTTTAAAGTTAATAATAATCCATTTAGAATTATAAATATTTATCCATTAAATGATGTTATTAAGCAATCTACCCTCTTGAAATAGATTATTAATTTAGTGGTTTCAAGATTAAAGTTTGTGGGAGGATTTTTCTTATGATTTTTTTTTCTTATAATAAGTGCACAGGAGTTTACTTATGTAATGGTTAGGAGATGAAATAGAGGCCAATTATATTTGTTTCCTTTTAATCTTCATTTTGACTATTACCATCATACAATGTGATACACATATGTAATAATTTCATAAAAACATTTTTAAGTAGCATGAAAAAGTAATCCTATAAATTTTATCTATTTTTTCTCGGCATATATTTCTCATTATAGCTATACCCTTTTTCAAATGGTGTACTAATGGTGTCCTAATACTATTTGATATAGATTTGTATTATGTGGTAACTTACCAAATTCAAGGCCATGAAGACTAATTTTTTTATAGATATGCGATTGCTTTCTTAGAAGGTAATGCTAGCCATATTCAACATTCTTGAAATGTAGAACCACAACGTATTTATGAGTCATGGTGGAATGGGGATATCAAATTAATTTTGTAGATCCTCTAGATATGATGTCACCTCCTTAGAGCATTGCGAAGACACCACTAATTTGGAGGAAAAACACTTTGATTCAAAGAAAAAATCCTCCTTATTTCGATTCATATTTCATAATAAAGAATCTATTTAGTATTTTTCATCAAGCCTCTATTAATAATACTATATCTTGGAAGTGTAGTTGTCTCCCTCCTAATGTGAAGGTTTCGACTCAGTCAATTGGTAAAGGTCTTATTTTCTGAGTAGATAATTAAGGCACTAGGATTTGAGGATAACTCAAATGTACTTATAAGAATTTATTTTTATCTAAATAACCTTTATCTATTTATCCTTAAAGAGGACTCAAATTTATATTCTCTTAAATTGAGGTTAGTACTTTCAAGCCCTAGTGGAAAGATTGTGAATGATAGTCTTTGGTGTTCCAATTAAATATTGATTCAAAATAATATTATTCTGTAACACCACTAATTTGAGATTTTTTAATCTCCTTTCTTTATTTCTTAGAAAACCTAAGACTCTCAAGTACTAATTAGTTCCATACTAGAGCCTAAGATGCATGTGCTTAGATTTGTAATTATTTCAAGCCATTTAGACCCAATCCATTTTCTTGCTAGGAGATTAGATATAGTCTCCATTAAAATTTGTAAATATTTTGAAGTTCTTTTGAGGAGAGGATTTTGTATAACATTTTTAAATATACAAAAACCTCTCCTTTTACCTAATGTGTTTTTAACTATTATTTTTTTTACTTCACACTAAAGCTATGATTTGTTCTAATGTTATTCTACACATTTAAATGTAAGTAAACAATTTGAAAATTGACTTTTATCATTATATAGTTATAATAGTTTTGAATCCATTTGCTTCCCATTGAGGTTACTCCCTACCATGTGGGAATAGATGTCAATGTATCCAAATTTCCAAATAGGATTATGGCTCCTTGTCACATGATTCTCAACCTTAAAATAGCCAATGCACTATTTGTGGATGGTCTCAACCAAATTAGCCACTATCTACCTCTTTGCATAGGAATAGTGATGGTAACTAGCTTGGATCTATCTATTTCTCCTTTTTCTACTAAACAACTGTAAACATACATAAAAGAAAAGATGGTGATCTCCTTTTCTCGGGAATAATCAATGGTGGTTTCATCCCATTTAATGCATGGCATAAATTAGATGACTCTAAACTCCTTATGTGGGTTGGTTTGTTTCAAATACTTAGTTTTGACTCCACTTAAATAGTTTATTGTCTTCTATTATGAACTTGGCTCCGCTTCAATTTTGAAGATGTACATTCTACCACCCAACTCTTTTATTAGTAATATTAGTTCTCCTTTTAATGTATAAAAATATACAATAATTATTTATCAAAAATAAATTAAAAATTTATCGAACTAATTATATATAAGTAATATAAAGTCAAAATAAACCTGTATAAGAAAATGTATAAAATTATAATTCAAATATTCTAACTAATAATCATATTTTTCAATAACTACTGTGTAAGAAGATATGAATATAAAATACGTGCAACCCTAATTTTTTTTATAAATTAATAAATGGTGATAAAACAAAAGAGAATTCCAGGTCATCTGATTTCATATAGTTTTTGTTATTTTCATTTCATCCTTATACATTTCATTTCATTTTATGTTTCTTGGATTTTACGTTTATATTCAAGAGCACTTCTCGCAGCAGTTCTCTTTGCTACTTCTTTCTTTATGTTTTCACCCCTTCCAACCATCTCATCATCTATAAATACTTCAATAGCTATGATTTCCTCTTCAGACACTTTGAACTTATGGTCTTTGTACATAACATGATCACCCCATAACTCCTCGAGTTCTGAAACAGGATGCTTCTCCACTATCTCTGGAGTGGCCAATGGCTCTAACAAGGTCTCAAATTTCTACCAGTATTTAAGAGGAAATATTGTGTCAATATACATTAATATCTGGAAAATATAAATCTGAGTACAATAAAACATAAACACACAAGTAGAAGAGGGAAAATTAAGTTCACGTGATACCTCCCAGACTTCCTTCAAACCAGAGCTAGTGTTTTGCAAGGAATCACCACTGCTATCAAGAAACATTGCACCAGGTATTGATTCAACTATATTGAACAAAACTGATGGTGGATTCACATCGTTACAATTATTTTCGACGTCTGCTATACATTTTTTCACCTGCATAACACCAAGTATGAACTTCCTTAAGTAATGATTAATTATTTTCAGATCTTGAATCAAATATTTTAATGAATTACCTTATCTTCTAGAGATTTATTCGCAAAGCAGAGATGCTTATGAACTTCTAATTTAACTATAGCAACTCTTGCCAACTTCTCATTGTCCATAATTTTAGATCTTAACATGGTCAACATGCCTGGTTTCAAGTTTGGATACTTCTTGTACAAAAAAATTGTTATTTCTAGCTTTAGGAACAAATTCCCAAGGAACTCCATTGCTTCATGAGACTTCAAACCTGATGATTCAATGGATTCATTGCATGCTTTGCATCATTTGAAAACATTGAGAAGTAGCATCTCCAAACGTCCAAACAATGTATCTTTTATCAAATTTCTTCTTTTGAAATTATATTGTAATTTTACTTCGATCTCATCCAATATATTAGACTTATATGAAGGTTTATCGAGTTTAGAGATTGAATTCTCAATAAACCTTTTCACTTCATTGCAGTTGCACTGTTTAGATATTGCTTTATCTACTGAACTCTCTATTTCCTTCATGGCCCCAATTTTGCTTGTCGAAGGATTTGTGATGGAACTAGATGCATCAGTATTTTGTTCATCGCTTTTAGATTCATGAGTTTCTGTCCTGTGATGTTTTGGCTCTGGAATTAGCAATGGATTTAGCAAAGGCTGAAAGACCTATAAAAAATCAAGAGGTTTTAATATATAAGTAAACATCAAAGGTTCAAGAGCTCTTAAATATACAAAAAAAAAAACTTTATATTTCATTATCTATTTTCATATTTATGTTTCCTCGTATCAAGAATTTCAATGAAACTTACAACAAATAAATAAATAAAAAGAATATTTCCTTACTGTCCAAACTATATCAAATGAAAATTCACTATCCACATGCACAGTTCCAGCTATGGCTTCGATTACATTTGCAAGAACCTTTGGAGGCTTCAGTTCATTGTTAGATATAAATTCATTAACCTGTAAAAACTTAATGACATTAAAAATGAATACAGATTGAAAAATTCATTTTGATATGTTTCATTGTAACTAACTTACCTTATCTTTTATTTTGTCATTTAATAGGAAGTTGTGAAACCCATGTTTTATAGCAGCCCTTCCAAGGATACTATTCTCCACATTTTTCTTGACCAACCGAACAAATGTTCCTTTATCTATTCTTTCACAAGACTTGTATACGTTAATCGCAATCCAAGAAATTCTAGGCGGTGACACGATTATAGTGCTTCTCTCAATAAATCTTTGTTGTTGAAGCTGTAATTTAAAATCAATTCTGTCTGAGGTATGTCAACGCTGAAATTTATTCTCTCCCTTTTATCGGCCATAAAATAAACTAAAGTATCTTTGTAATTCACGTACTCTATGTTGCAGAATTACAGATTTAAAAATATATGTATCACAAAAAGAGTTTCAAATGGATTTTATTGTGTTTTCTGCAAACTACTTCTAGAAACCTTTGTCATTTATATTATTTCAAAAAGGTTTCCAAGTTTCGGTTACGTCCATTCCATCGAGATAGAGATCTTCTTAATTATACTACTCCCGCAGTAATAAAAATGGATTATTACACCTTTAAGAAAAACTGTACTTATCAATAGAAGTGAATTATAATATGTTTGGTTTAATAATAAAATTTTATGTCTGATTTATGAAAGAAGAAATTTGTAGGAATGCAATGTAATGTCCTATTTCCTTGAGACCGTAGTTTTCAAATTATTATAAAGATGCATTTCAGGTGAATGTGGAAGAAGGCGAACGATCTGTGTTGGCTTAGAGATTAAATAAATAAGTGTTAGGAGCAAATGGACTGGCCTAGACTTTTCTATGTAATATTAGAAAAAAGAGGGGATATAATGTTTTTATTATTATAATTTCTAAACATTGAGCAATAAAAATCATAATTTAATTTTTTTTCACTGATCTATTTCTTATGATATACGAGTGAGAAAAATAGAATTTATTTAGAATAGATAAATTGATTTCAAAAGATTTACCCTTAGATAAATAGTTTATTACCACCCATATATTATCAAATCAACTGTATTCTTCCTCTGTGGACTTTCCTTTGTATTGAATGAAAACTCCTTATTTCTTTTTCGAGTTCAATCTTTGCACGTATTGAACATTTTAAATTTGTATTTGCAGATTGCAAATATTTGGGATGAGGATCTTCAAAGTGTTGTGTAGATGGGATTTGCACAAAAAAAACAAGGTCCTTTAACATCTCAAGGCTTTCATGGTCAGGGTGACGATCAAAAGCTAAGCCTGATTCATAGATACCTAATTTTGTGATGGGCAATAGGCCCAATACTAATGAGCTAAATGCAAATAGTTGGAAACTTGTTTGTTATGTGGAACTTTGAATGCCCCAAATAGAAAACCATGTGACTATTGTTGGTCCACTACCAACAAGCCAAATGAAAATTGAGCTATGACTCCAGCTAATCTTGGCTCCTTATGCTTGATTTGAAATAGTATGTTCAAGGGTTCTAAGAATCTTTGGTATGGTGTAAGCACAATTTGGAAGCTCTATCCATGTGACAGAAATAGCAGAGATAAAATAAAAATACATACACTCCATATTATTTGACACAGAAGAGAATTTAACCACCTTTGCTACTTGAGAGCAAAAATATATTAGATTATCCTCGTCACTCTTTTACAAAGATATTCCAATATATAAAGATTTTTGATCCAGACAAAAATTAAAACAAACTTTAATGTCATAAACATGCCAGTAGATAACAGCCCTAAACAAGGTCATATCGATTTAAATATAGTCCTTAAGCATTACAAAATGTCCAATCAAAAACATTCTTTTATGCCAACGAGGAGCCCACTAACAAATGCACGAAAAAATAAAAAATTTAAATGAAGTTGACTATCGTGCTACTGCCGTGGTTTATGAGGAGACCACGGTGGCTGCGGTAAAGGCGAGCACAGCAAGGAAAGGGTTTACTGTGCTACCGCAGTGGTTAAGTAATAGACTGTAGTGGCTGCGGTAATTGAGTGGTCTGAAGGAAGGAGCTTACGCGCTATCACCACGGTTGAGAAATAGACCGCAGTGGCCGCGGTAACCATCCACCGATGGACAATAACTGCTAGAAGATGGGCACCACACTACCACATGAGGCAAGAGAACTGACCGCGGTAGAGCAGTAACAGTACGAACTGACGGTGAGAGAGGCGAGCTGGCGGTTAACCGCATTACTACGGTGAGTGAGTTAAGAGGCTGTGGTAGTGCGATGGTCACTGCGTTACCATGAGCAAAAGATGGAGACAGCGCGATATGGCAGTAAGGGTTGATGAAGACCGTTGAAGCTGACTAAGTCCTTGACTCGCGAGTTGGGCGAAATTCCAACACTCCCCCTTGAGCATAACTCACGCCATTTTTGATTCCCAGCCGGTCTCTTTGAAAGTTGAAGCTCTCTATGCTCAGTGCCTTGGTAAATATATCCGTCCGCTGTTCATCTGACCTGCAAAATTCCAAAACAATTTCACTATTGCTGATGAGCTCTCGAATGTAGTGAGAACGCGTATCTATGTGCTTGTTGTGTTTGTGGAATACAGGGTTCTTCGATAGAGCTATGGCTGAATTGTTATCATAGAAAATCTTTGTTGCCTCTGTCTGCTCATTTTGGATTTCCTACAGTACTCTTCTCATCCACACTGCTTGACACGATGCACTGGTTGCTACAACATGCTTAGCTTCAGCTGATGATAAGGTGACAATAGGCTGTTTCTTTGAAGCCCATGCAACTACACCACTTCCAAAATGAAAAACATAGCCAAAGGTGCTTTTCCTGTCATCAACACTTCCAGCACAATCATTGTCTATGTAACCTGTTAATTGAAATTCATCTGTTCTGGAATATTGGAATCCAAAATTTTTGGTTCCACTGATATACCTTAAAATTCTCTTTCTAGCTATCCACTGTGATTCTTTTGGTGATTCCATGAATTTGGAAATCAAACTGATTGCATACATGATGTCAGGCCTTGTGGCTATCAAATACATTAAGCTCCCTACTAGTTGTTTATACAAAGTTGGATTAACATTTGAGCCTTTGTCTTCTCTGCTCAATTTCAGTCCAGTCACCATTGGTGTAGGTGCTGACTTACAGTTTAACATATTTAATCTCTTTAAAACATCCTTTGCATATTTAGACTGTGAAATGAAAATACCATCTTTATTATGTGTTACCTCAATGCCTAAAAAACACTTCATCATTCCCATGTTTGGCATTTCAAACTCTTTCATCATTTCTGTTTTGAACATTTCAATTGACAAATTTCCAGTTAAGATCAAATCATCAACATACATGCATATTATAATAATTTTACCTTCATCATTGACTTTGGTATACAATGTTGGTTCACTGTCACATCTGGTAAATCCATTATTTGTGAAATAACTATCAATTATGCTATACCAAGCTCTTGGGGCTTGTTTCAAACCATACAGTGCCTTCTTAAGTTTATAGACTTTGTCCTCTTGTCCTAATATTTCATATCCTGGTGGTTGTTCAATATAGACTTCCTCTTCCAGATAACCATTTAGAAATGCTGACTTCACATCCATCTGGTGAACTAGCCATCTATTATGTGCTGCTAAAGCCAATAGCATTTTGACTGTGTCAAGTCGTACAACTGGTGCAAAAGTTTCATTGTAATCTATTCCAAGTTGTTGTGCATATCCTTTTACCACCAATCTTGCTTTGTGCTTCTGCACTTCTCCATTTGCATTCAACTTGGTTTTATAAATCCATTTGACACCTATTACATCTTTGTATTTTGGAAGACTTTGCAACTCCCATGTCTGATTGTTTTCTATTGAATCTATCTCATCATCCATTGTTGTTAACCGCTTTTCTTCCTTGATTGCATCTTCATAATGAATTAGATCTTCAGCTTGTGAATAAAAGGAAAATAGTGTAAATTGTTAAGAATTGTTCTCACCTTCATTTTGGTTATAGATATCAGTCAGGCTTCTGATTTTTTACCTCCTCATGCTAACCAAAGTTGGATTTGATAAGTCACTTGAATCTATAGAATGTGGACTTGAAGGTCCTGCGCCAGAAATTCTTGCTGTGGGTGGGGTCTGCAATCCTCTTGTCAATGCTCTTGTATTACTTGCTAGTTTGAGTTGTTGACCACCTGCTTGAAGTTGATTAGGCACTACAGGTACATTATTTTGAACTATATTCTCATTCTCATCTTGAGGGATATTATCAGTGACATTGACTGTATTTTCTTTGCTTCCATCCCATGCTTCATCTTCAACAAATTGGACATCCTTTCTGATTATAAATTTCTTGGTTGAGGGATTAAATAGTTTGTATGCTTTGGATTCTTCACTATATCCAACAAAAATACATTTCTCTCCTTTGTTATGAAGCTTTCTTCTCAACTGTTTAGGAATATGTGCATATGAAACACAACCAAAAACTCTCATGTGAGACACACTTTGCTTTTTACCTGTCCATGCTTCCTCAGGGATTATGTTCATCACACTTTTTTTAGGTCATCTGTTCATAATATATGCTGCACAAGATAAAGCTTCAACCCAAAATTCATTTGTTAAGTTCTTGGCTTTTAACATACTTCTAGCCATCTCCATTATGGTTCTATTTTTCCTCTTAGCTACATCGTTTTGTTGAGGTGTGTATCTTGTTGTGAACTGTTTGTGTATTCCATGTTCTTTGCAGAAATTTAAGAACTCTCTTGAAATGTATTCACCTCCTCTATCAGTTCTCAACACTTTGATGAAACAACCACTCTGTTTTTCAGCTAAACATTTAAATTGACAAAAATAATTAAACACTTCACTTTTCTATTTCAGAAAATACACCCATGTCTTCCTTGAATAATCATCTATAAAAGTCAAAAAATAGAAACTACCACCTATTGAAGGTGTTTGCATTGGAACACATAAGTCTGAATGAACTATTTCCAATGGGGCTTTTGCTCTAGTGGATTTCCTTGCTGGGAAAGACTCTCTATGTTGCTTTCCAAGTATGCAACCCTCACAAACTTTCTCTGGTTTTTGAATTAGTGGAATTCCCTTTACCATGTTCTTCCTATGAAGCAAATTCAAACCTCCAAAATTTAAATGACCAAATCTTAAATGCCAAAGCCAGTTCTCATCCTTTACCTTTGCCTGAAAGACAGTTTGTATAATAGTTGATAACTCTTGTGCTTGTGCAAAGTTTGTACTTAAGGCTGGCTGAATTCTCAAAGGAAACATTCTATTGTTTGTCATGTGAATTTTTGCAATCAACTGGCCACTTGGGTATTTGTCTAAAATAGTACATAACCCATTCTTGAAAGACACTCTATAACCCTTTTGAATTAACTGTCCTACACTCATCAAATTATGTTTAAGGCCAGACACAAAATAAACATCAGAAATATATTTTTGCTCCCCCTACTTAGTTAGAATATTAACATTCCCTTTTCCTTTAACTGAAACTTTGTTGTCATTACCCAGGGTGACATCTGACTTAATATTCTCAGCTAAACTTGTGAATAGATCTAAATTCCCTGTCATGTGATTACTACAGCCTGAATCTAAAAACCAAACTTCTTTCTCACTAGCTTGAGCTACATTATAGGCTAAAAACATTGTGTTGTTATCAGGTCTATTGTCTTGACTCTCTCTAGAAAAAATTGCATTTTGTCTACTCATTCATGTAATGACTAAATTTTTTATAGTAATGGCATTGAACCTGAGATTTATCATACCTTTGTCCTTAAGGAATGTTTTGAGATGGGTTTTGGCTACTACATCTTCCACTTGAACTTGACTAGTTATTTCTTCCACCTCTATTGAAACCTCTTCCTCTTGTTCTGAAATTTGATCTACCTCATCAACTGAATACTATGAGATATCCTTTGTCTCTTCTATTATGACTGCAATTGACTCAAATCTTGTGGGTAAACTTCTCAAAATCTTTTCTATAACTTTGAAATCTTCTAGTGTCTGACCATGTGTTCTCATCTGGTTTACTAGTCCCTATTTGAGTAAAATATGAATCTACAGACTCATTTTCTTTCATAAACAGAGTCTCAAACTCTCTTCTCAGTATTTGCAACTTTGCAGTTTTGACTTTTTCCATACCTTGATATGCTATTTGTAATATGTCCCATGCTTGCTTAGACTTGGTAGTGGCTGATATTCTAGGAAAAATATGCTCATGTACACCTTGTAGAATAAAGAAGTGAGCCTTTGAATCATTCTTCTTGTTATCCTTTAAAAAATCTTTCTCTGCTTGTGTCAAGGCATTATATGCTGCTGCATCTGCTGGTTCTGGAAACCCATTCTGTACATACTCCCATAAATCTTGTGAACAAAGTAATGCTCTCATTGTTATAGACCAGTAGTCATAATTCTTTCCATTCAATTATGGAATTTGAGGATTGCTCAAGCTTGTGCTTGCTTCCATGATTTACAGAATCTCTAACCTTATAGCTCTGTTACCACATGAAGGAAATAGCATAGATAAAATAAAAATACATACATTGCAAATTATTTGACACAGAAGAGACTTTAACCACCTTTGCTACTTGAGAGAAAAAATATATTATATTATCCTCGTCACTCTTTTACAAAGATATTCCAGTCTATAAAGATTTTTGATCCAGAGAAAAATTAAAACAAACTTTAATGTCATAAACATGCCAATAGATAATAGCCCTAAAGAAGGTCATATCGATTTAAATATAGTCCTTAAGCATTAAAAAATGTCCAATCAAAAACGTCCTTTTATAGCAACGAGGAGCCCACTAACAAATGCATGAAAAAATAAAAAAGTCAAATGACGCTGACTACCGCCCTACCGCCATGGTTTACGAGGAGACCGCAGTGGCCGCAATAAAGGCGAGCACTACGAGGAAAGGGTTTACCATGCTATCGCTGCAGTTAAGTAATAGACCATGATGGCCGTGGTAACCGAATAGTCTGAAGGAACGAGCTTACCGCGCTACCATCGCGGTTGAGAAATAGACCGTGGTGGCCATGGTAACCATCCACCAATGGACAACAACTGCTAGAAGATGGGTACCAGGCTATCGCAGGAGGCAAGAGAACTGATCGTGAGAGAGGTGAACTGGCGGTTAATCGTGTTACCATGGTGAGTGAGTTAAGAGGCCGCGGTAGTGCGGTGGTCACCGTGTTAGCGCGAGCAGAAGATGGAGACGGTGCGGTATGGCGGTAAGGGTTGATGAAGACCATAGAATTTGATTGAGTCATTCACTCGCGAGTTGGGCGAAATTCCAACACCATGGACAACTGATATGCCAATCAATAATTCTAATACTTGTGCTCTGAGCAATCTGTACATATGTGTCAAGTTCACTGCTTCTCCAAAGTATATGTTTAGCTATTTTACTTTGAATTTCTTTGGTAACCAGTGAGAAGGATTATTGATCTCTCTTTTTGCAAGCACCAAAGGACGTGATTGGTACAATTCAAATATTCTATATAGCTGGGCCGAATTGTGTCATGTGGTGTAAAGTAACATCGCATGTACAAATGCTAGAAATCTGAGGTAGTTTGTTTAGTTTGAGCTGATTAAACGGACATTCATGACCTTAATTTTTTGAATCGTGAATTCATTCATGACCTTATGTTTCTAAATTGAGAATTCATTCAAATCTGATTGTTTCATGAATCTTCATCGACAAGATGCAAAGAGCTAATTGTGTGAAAATAATGTGGAAGTTGTTATAAAATATGAAAATCTGGATTCTAGAGTAATTGATTAAGAATTGAAGTACTTTGCTCTACTAATTTGGGGACTTGTTAATTGTAGGCCACCCCTCAGAGTTATATGGTTGTTAATCAAATGAAATATTTTCCAATAGTTTATTAGCAATGCAATAAGTTATGGTCTTATTAGTCTTAAAATAACATTTAATTTATGCAACAAATGAATATATTCTATAGAAAAGAGCCTAACATCGATAATCAGTGCCACCCACAAGACACAGTTAGTCCTTTCATTTCATAAAAAAAATGCTTATCCCTTTTGATTCTGATAATATTATACACTATACTACATTTACTATAGTTTATTGTGTTGTGATTATGTGCTGATATGTTTATCTTTACATGTACCTTCCACACTTCAACCATGGATTTTGATGTGTTTTCTATATTGGAGAATTTCTACTCAGAACTCTATTTATTGGTCAGCCTTGACAAATTGTATGGGGGCACTTGTTGCGCACACTGAATAACACCAATTTCTAATCCATTTAGAATCCTCTCGTTTTCTATTCTTTTGCATATTAGTTTTATAAGAATGTTTTTTGTGTCTACGTTTCGTCATCTTCTGCGTATGTGTTTTCCAGGCATGTTTTTTGTGTTTACATTTTGTTGTCTTTTTCTTATGCAGTATGTTGTATTTACTATAATGTATTGTGCTGTGTTTCTGAGCTGAAATGACTAGCTCTACAACATTAATCATGTACACTTCAACTGCAGATTCTTCTAAAGTTTCTAGATTGAAAAATTGATTTTTTCTATTTCATTTTGTATTTGGCGTTGATGAATTGCACGGAGAAACTTTTATTTTACATTGAATCTAAAAATCATTTCAATCTTTGTAAATGTTATTATCTTTTGCACCCCTCTTCGACAAGCATGTTTCTGTGGTTGCATTCTCTATCATCTTAGGTCTTATGCATCCATTTTAACACTTGTTACAATTTCTATTTTTAATAGCTAAACTTAATGTATTTATTATAAGTGCTTGGGGTCTAGCAACTTGTTTTTTTGCCTTCGCTTTCCAAACTGTACTGTAAAATTTTATATTCTTCTTTGGGTAGATTACATGTTAAGCAACAAAAACCTAAATATTCTAGCATCAAATGCTTGTAATTTAAGCACCTTAAAGAGTGGAAACTAATCATTCACTACTTTTTAAAATACTCTTTTATTTGTTGTGTTTGATGTATTCTCTTGCTTTAATGTTAATATCTTGTCTGATCCTATTTTAATTGCGGATGCTCTGTGTCATTTATATCTGTAACTTTGCCTCTTGTAGGGCTTGGGGACTGATCATAGGACTTAATTCTTGATTTGATTTTTTAATTCTTCCCATAGTGGCACATTGTTTGTGCTAGGGAATCCAATCATTATTTTTATCTTTTGACTTCATTCGTGCTTACAGAATGCTATAACATTTCATTGTATAGTTTCTTTTCCCAATGACTGCAGTTGTATACTGCCAATCATTTCCTTCTTGGTTCATGATCTTTGAACTATTGTACCCTTTCAAACTTCTCGTTTCAGATTTCCGAGTCTTGTCTTCTTCCATCACATCTTTAATTTCTTCATGCAAAAACAAATTTTTTGCTGTATGACATAAAGAGCTACAACTCTAACTCTTGGTTGTGTTCTTTTTGATCGTGTCTTCAAATTCAACTCATGATGATGACCATTAACAGTTGCAGCTGTAACCTTTGTTTTATCTATTCATATGATGAATTCTCTCTAGTGAACAAACAAATTTTGTTACAATTTTCTTTCTTGACAGCTTCATATTTAGCTTTTGAAGAAAAATATTTCTGAACAATACATTGACTGATTCTTTGACAGTTGTTGTATCAAACTTTTTAAATTTTGCAATGGTAGCATCAGCTACTTTTCTGAATTTTTATTTCTGCTTACACATGACCAATCTTCACTCAAACTTAGAAGTTCTTGTGACTTCATTTGAACTTGTTTATTCTGCAATTGCAGCAATGTTTTCTCATTTTTCAAAACAATCAAATTTTTTTATCACACAAAAATGATACCAACCATTTTACCCACTGTTGTGGTAGTTTCTTGTCTTCAATTCTTCAAAACATTAAACTGATATTTTCATCTTCACTATTTGCAAGTGACACATTAGATTGCAATTTCTTTTCTCTCAAAACATTTTTCATTTCTTGTGAACATTCATACCTCTTATAATTTTTATTAACCTTCACATATGAACACTTGTATAGTCCTTTGAACATACCTACTAGCTTCCACCAACCTAAATCACAAATTCATCCACAGTCCATCTTTATGCATTCTGATGTAGACTCATTCTTTGACACCTTATTCCAACACATTTCTTCATAATGATTTTAAGAACCACAAATATTGCAAGGATTTAAATCCCAACACTTCTCCTTGATGCGACCTCTTCTATGACAGTGTGAACACTCATTACTCTTCATTTCTCTAAAAAAAATACCTCCACTTGTAGCAACATTTCCCTTTCCTAGAACATATCTGATACCTTCATTCTTCAGTCTCATTGTTGCCTCAATTGGCTCTCTTATTCCTTGTTCATGTTTGCCTAGACCTTGTCTAGTATAACCCATTATTTTCATGATTTTCAACCCTGTATTCTCTTCACAACAACTAGCATCTTTTTCAGTTTCTAACACATCATCACAGATAGCCATATTTGCAAATTCATCAACATGTTCATCTAGACATTTTTTATTACCAGCATTTTCAAGAGAAACAAATTTTTCAAATGAAATAGACAAATTTGTTGTGTCATATGAGACATCACATGCTGAAAGTTTTGTTTTCACCCACTCATTACATGCTAAGATTAATTTATCATTTTCTTCTTTCAATTATGTGATTTCCTTCAACTATAAATAATTTTTCTCTTCTAAACTTTTCAAGATTTTTCTCAAATTTTCACTATTTTCCTCTATTTCATCAAACAACTTCATTTTATGTTCAACCTCCTCATTTCTTTTCTTAGTTTCTTCAAAGGATTTCAACCTTTCTTCTAGCTCTTCATTTCTAGCCTTAACCTTTCTTAATTTTTTTTCTAGATCATCATTTTCATCTAATAACAAACACTTTTCTTTCAACAAATCTTTTATTCTTTAAATAGAACACCCATTGTCCTTTTTAACAATACCCAATTCATCTTTAAGCAAAATTATTTCTTCTTCTAAAACATCCTTTGCAGATGAAATTTTTTCATTCTCTTTCTTAATTCTTTTCCCTAATTTCGCTATTTATAAATGAAAGCTTCAACTTACCTCACTCAAAATTGTTCTAGGGATATAGCAGCTTCGTTGAGCTTTAATCTTCTTCAACCTTTGTTTTTCACTTGTTTAACAACTGGGTCTGCAATACGTCGCTTGTTTTGGAAACTAAAGTTTTGCACAATCATTTTCTTCAACACAACCCTTTTTCTTAACGTTTGACAACTTCTTCTTCTTAGCACTTTACTTGTATCTATCTTCACAAATCTGAAAAAATCCTTGTAACAACTTCCTTTTCTTGTGGGCTTTTGCACAACCTCTTTTGTAACAACAATCTCTTCTTTGTTCTTCAAAATACAACACTTCTGGCTCTTCTCAATAATTCACTTTCAAGAATTCTTCTTCTTTTCTCTAATGTACACAACCTCCTGTTTACTTCTTCCTGCAACTGGTTAGATAATTTTCAAAGCTTCAAACACACTGAAAATCTCCATGTCAGCTAAACCTGGCTTTAAATTTTTCAATCTTTCAAGTCTTTTTGATATTTTTCCTTCCTAGGAATGACAACTTTCTTACTCAACTACTTATGCTAAGAACAAAATTTGCTTTCTCTGACAAAGCACTAGTGGCTTCCTAAAGCAATGACCCTTTTTCTTTAAACAAAAACTTCTTTTCTTATCAACTCTCTTCACAAATTTCTAATACCAGGTAAACTTCTCATATTTTGTAGACATAATGCTCCTAGACACTCTATGGCATTTCTCAGACTAGACAATGATTACTTCACACAAATTCAACATAAATTTCTACTCCTAGTGAGCTTGACCGAAAAACCTCTGATACAACTTTGTTGGAAAACATAAGGCATGAACAAAAAGAACTTCAGTCTAATTTATGCACAGAAAATCAAGAATTTAACACATGCAACATTAACCCAAAAAATTTATATTATATTGATTTTCAAAAAAATTCTCCATGACAGAGTTGCTGCTCATCATACCTACATTCATACTTCTGCAAATTATATTCACACTTCTTTACTATATTTTCTTACCACCCAGAGCTTCGGCTCTTTTTTCATCTCTGTTCCTGAGAGCCATCTTTTCTCTATCTTTACACACACGCCTTCAAATCTCAAATACATGCACCTATATAAAAAATACTCCAGCAGCCCAGAAAGACCCCCATTAAATACAATAATAAAAGCCAATGAATAAGCCAAGTTGTCATCATCCAAAACATAATAAAAACTTTTCCTTATACAATAAATATCTACCAACACAAACACCACCAACAAGCATCGCCGAAAGGAAGGTCAAAAAGTCAACCACTGTGCTACTGCACATGGGACAAGAGAGGCCTACAGTACCGTGGGGTACCACCCAACCACGAGGGGCACCAAATAGGACCGCGGTATTGTGGTTAACCGCGCTACTATAGACAACAAAGAAGAGAGCCACGGTATAGCGGTAACAACGCGCTACCACGAGGAGAGACGAGAGAGGCCACGGTGCACGTGGTAACACCGCGCTACCACGAGGGGCCAACTAGGAAGCCATGGTATGGCGATGAGGCGAGGAAACCATGCTACCGTGGGGAGCAAGAAGACATGTTGCTGTATGGCGGTAATATCGTGCTACTGTGAGCAATGAAATGCATGATGGTGGTATGTCGGTAAACTGCCCAACCACAGGGGACATAATGAACACCGAGGTATTGCGATAAAAGTTGAAGTTGGAATTATTTCCAACGAAGACTTTCTGTGATACAGTTCAACAAAATTTAGTGTTTTCTATATTAAGAAGTGAAGTCTCACATGTTATGAGCTAATGTGGTTTTGATTTTTGACACTATTTTATTGGTGTATTGGTTGATACATGAAGGATTGAGTAAACTCATGTGGAATGCCCTTGGAAGATTGAACGACCTCATGTGGAATGCCCTTGCAAGATAGATAGGATACTAGAATGTTGTTGCAGGATAAATAGGGATGTCTTTTTCTTAGACAATTGTAGTGTTCTTGTGCTTATCGTCCTATACAAAGAAAATTTTCATGAATCTTATTTACTCAAGTCTAGCCATTAATTTATAAATTTGGAATGGTTACATGTTACATTTTCAACCCACTAAGCAACTTCTGTAGATGTTGTCCATGGACAAAGTGGGAATTTTGCAGGAAATATTCTACTGTGTTGATTTTATATTAGAATATTTAGGTTTTTGTATGTGATTTGATGCATGAACATTTTACCCATTTGAATTCTCTTTCATATGTGAATGATAATTACCCTATCTTGCTCATCGAAGCTTTTACTCAGTGTTTAGATTTGCTAGATTTTAAGCATATTGTTTAATTGATTTACTATTGAGATTTTGAGATTTGGGGGTGTTTCTTACATGTTACCACAAGTGTCTAATTAGTACATTTCAAAATCAACTATCTCAAATTTTGATAGAACATAGAAAGATTTTGGATATCTAATTTTTGTATTTTATAAAGGATAGAAACTTTTATGGTTTCATTCTTAGTTTCCTACATTTCTTTTTGAAAAAATAACTGATATTTAAATAATATAAATATGTTATGCACTTACATTTCCTATTAAATAGATTGATTTGGACTTAAAATTATAACAATCTAACACATGCCGCCTTATTCAAATCGTTATATTTTTAATTCTCTCTAAATTTTATAGCATTCCATGATGGAGAACATGCCTTTGTTTAATGCAAACTTAAAACATTTAAATTTACCACCTTTAGAATTTCAATGATAATTAACTTGCCAAATCTTGGTAGAGCCTAGTAAATAGTTGGAAAAAATACAAATATTGTTAAATCTATACAATTTTGTTTATTAAATAGTTGGAAAAAATACAAATATTTCTAAATCTTTTAAATATATAATTAATCTATATATTATGAAATTATTATATACAATATGAAATTAAGTGTCATGTTTTTTATGTTTTGATTATGTATATCTTATAAGGGAGAGGGGTCAATCTTATGTGGGGTTCAATTATTGGTATACTAGTTATCATTATAAGATTTACTCTTGTAATATATTTATACGATATATTGTTAATAATTAGGTTAAATGGAAATTAAAAAATAGCCAAATTTTGGTCAAGATGGATCCATACATAAACACATGAGAACATATGAATTCTTTATTAACAAGTGAAGTAAATAATTTTTTTCTTCATACAAAATATCATAACTATCCAAAATACCTGTCGTTTATAAAATTTTGTGCTCATTTAAACATGTTTTGTTGTTATGTTGAAAATTACTATTCATATGTGTACAACTAGTAGAGTCACAATGTAATGCATTGAAATACATCATATTAATATTTTATCCTATCATAAGTATATAAAGTGAGCGAATAAATACCTTTATTTTACATGAAATGTGAAGGATTGTGAAAAGTCTTAATGATAATTTGAAGTTGAATATAAGTGTTTTAAATAATAATATGTTATCTTTATAAGGACAAATATTTTTTGTATTCAAGTATTGGTTCATTTGTGCTAGATATAAAAACTTTTGATTCAAATTTATTTTCAAATTCCAATAACTTCAGATCTTAAGATTCAAATAACTTTATTTTTTTCATTCTAAATTTAAATAAAATAATAACTTACATAAAAGATAAAGCATATATATTTTTACTTACTTTCGTTGGATTCTAAAAACTCTATATCTAGATTGCTATAATTAGACCTACCTAGGAGCTTAGGAGCTTTGGAAATTACATAAGACATGTCAAAATTAACAAGAAAGATGTGAGGATAAGCAACCTTTATCGTGCTACAATTGTGCCTTGTTCCTCCCCCAATGCCCACCAAAATCTTCACATCTCTAAACCCATTGTAGCATTTCAACACACACTTTATGGATGGATTACTCATAGTAGAATGAAATATTTCCACCAGTTACCCATTCTTGGCTAAATACATAAACACAAGCTTTTCATGGGACTTCTTGAACGACACCAAACCCTCCTCCTGAATGGCCTTGGGAAGAAACTACAATGTCTAAAGTGAAGGAAATGACAGAGAATAAAAACATACAATGAAAAAAATTATTTTTAATATTTTATATTCTAACACAGAGCAACCATTATAATTTCTTTGCTACTTCAGAGCAATGTCGATTCCACTTCAATTTCTTATAAAAATTACAACTATATTAGTATATAAGCTTACAGTCCAATCAAAAATTAAAGTAACATAAATGATATTAATATGCCAGCAAATAAACATCCTAAACATAATAAACAAAAGTCCTATTAGATTAAATAAAATGTCCTTTATCCAAACTATCTGCCAATGCACAAAACACTAACTGCCACCGTCAAAAGGTCAAAAAACCGTGCAACCGCCGAAGAAAAAAATGTAGCCACAATGGACGCAGTAACCACGCGCATAGCCAAGAGATGATTCACCGCTGTACCATGGTTGTTAAGAAAGAGACCGTGGTGGTGGTGGTAACCACCCAGACATGGTCAATGAACAGAGAATGAAGGGCATCACATTACCACCGACGGTTAGCAAACAAACTATGGTACAATGGTAACGGTTTTAGTGATTGAAGCAAAGAATGATAACTGTCACCGTGGTACCACACGCGGTCAGTTGAGTAACCGCGGTAAAGCGGTAATGACTGCCTGGCGGTTAATCACATTGCCGCAAGAAACATGCGGTTAGACTGCAGTAACGAGGTAAGTTGGGATAGCTGCCACTGACAAGCCATCGACAGTGAGAGGCATGATCGTGGTAAAGTGGTAGACTACGGAGAGCTTTACCATAAAGCCATGAACAAGAGAGAGAGTGGGTGTGGTAGCCCGATTGAGATTGCCGAACTGTGGGCGAGTGAATCTGAGGGCACGTGGGAATGGTAAGGGCAGGAAATGGAGGCGGGAGTGGAGTGAAACTCCAACAGTCCCCCTTGAATGAAACATCCGCCATTCATGATGCCAAGTCTGCATCTTTGGTAAACAAATGAATTTGTGCCTACTTTCATGAAGATATCTACTTACTGCTCCTCTAATTTGCAGAACTCTAAATTTTTTGCCATTGCTAATCAACTCTTGAATGAAATGAAACATTGTGTCTATATGCTTGCTCCGATTGTGAAATACAAGATTCTTAGAAAGGGCAATTGTAGAGTTATTGTCACATAAAATTTTTGTGGCCTCTGTCTGCTCATTTTGAATCTCCATCAATATTCGTCTCATCCATATAGCTTGGCAAGATGCACTCAGGGCTGCAAGATACTTAGCTTCAACTGAAGACAATGTAACAATTGGTTTTTTCTTTGAAGCCCATGCAACTACTCTATTGGCAAAGTGAAAAGAATAGCGAGAGGTGCTTTTCCTGTGATCAACACTTCCAGCACAATCACTGTCAGTAAAACCTGCTAGTTTAATTTATTTTATTCTTGAATATTGAATGCCATAATTCTTCATTCCATTAATGTATTTTAAAATTCTCTTTCCAACCATCCAATGTGACTCTTTGGATGCTTCCATGAATCTGGAAATCAAACTAACAGAAAACATTATATCTGGCCTTGTGGTTGTTAAATACATCAAGCTCCCTAGTACCTGCTTGTATAGGGTTGAATTCACATTAGATCCTTTGTCTTCTTTGCTAAGTTTCAGACTAGTTATCATTGGGGTGGGTGCTGACTTACAATTCACCATATTGAATCTTTCCAAAACATCATTTGCATATTTGGACTGAGAAATAAAAATGCCATCTCATTTTGTGTTACCTCAATGCCAAGAAAATACTTCATGAGACCTAAGTCTATCATCTCAAACTCTTCCATCATTTATGCTTTGAACATTTCAATTGACAGATTTCCAGTTAAGATCAAATCATCAACATACAAACAAATAATCAAGATTTCACCATCATCATTCACTTTAGTATACAATTTTGGTTCACTGTCACATCTATTAAAACTATTATTCATGAAATAATTATCAATTCTACTATACCATGCTCTTGGGGCTTGTTTCAAACCATAGAGTGCCTTCTTTAGTTTATAGACTTTGTCCTCTTGTCCTGATATCTCATATCCTAGTGGTTGTTCAATGTAAACTTCCTCTTCTAGATAGCCATTGAGGAATGCTGACTTCACATCCATTTGATGAACTAACCATCAATTCTGTGCTGCTAAAGCGAATAACATTATGGTTGTGTCAAGACGTGCAACTGGTGCGAAAGTTTCATTGTAATCTACTCTAGGTTTTTGTGCATAACCCTTTACCACCAATCTTGCTTTGTGCTTCTGCACTTCTCCATTTGCATTGAATTTAGTCTTATAAATTCATTTAACACCAATGACATCTTTGTCTTTTGGAAGGCTTTGCAATTCCCATGTCTGATTATTTTCTATTGAATCAATCTCATCATCCCTTAGTATTAACCATTTTTCTTCCTTGATTAGATTTTCATAATGGATTGGATCTTCAACTTGTGAATAAAATGCAAAAAGTGTAAACTATTGAGAATTGTTCTCACCTTAATTTTGATTATTAATATCACACATGCTTCTGATTTGCTACCTCCTCATGCTAGTTAGGGTTGGGTTTGGAAGATCACTCGAATCTGCAGAGTGTGGAATTGAAGGTCCTAGGCCAGAAGTTCTTCCTATGATTGGCGTCGGCAATCCTCTTGTTGTTGCTTTTGTATTACTTGCTGGTGTCATTCGTTGACCACTTGCTTGAGGTTGAATAGGGACAATGGGTACATTAGCTGGAACTATAATTTCATTCTCATCTTGAGGGATATTGACTGTAACATTGATTGTACTCTCTTTGCTTCCATTCCATACTTCATCTTCAACAAATTGAACGTCCCTGGTGATTATAAATTTCTTGATGGATTAAACAATTTGTATGCCTTGGATTCTTCACTATATCCAAAAAAATTGCATTTCTCTCCTTTGTTGTCAAGTTTTCTTCTTAATTAATCAGGTATAGGTGCATATGAAACACATCCAAAAAATCTCATGTGAGACACGCTGTGATTTTTTCCAGTCCATGCCTCCTCAAGGATTATATTCATCACAATTTTTGTTGAGCATCTATTCATGATATAAGCTGCACAAGATACAACTTCAGCCAAAAAATCATTTGTTAAGTGCTTGGTTTTTAACATACTTCTAGCCATCTCCATTATGGTTATGTTTTTTCTTTTAGCTACACCATTATGTTGAGGTGTGTATCTTGTTGTGAACTGTTTGTGTATTCCATGCTCTTTGCAGAAATTTAAGAATTCTGTTGATATGTATTCACCTCCTCTATCTGTTCTTAGCACTTTGATGAAACAACCACTTTATTTTTCAGCTAATGATTTGAATTGACAAAATAAATTAACACTTCACTTTTCTATTTTAAGAAATAGATCGATGTCTTCCTTGAATAATCATCTATGAAAGTCAAAAAAAAAAAAAATACAACCTATTGAAGGTGTCTACATTGGACCATACAAGTCTGAATGAGCAAATTCCAATGGTGCCTTTGCTCTTGTGGATTTCCCTGTTGGGAAAGATTCTCTACGTTGCTTTCCAATTATGCAACCTTCACAAAATCTCTTGGGTTTCTGAATTAATGGAATTCCCTTTACCATGTTCTTCCTATGAAGCAAATTCAGACCTCCAAAATTTAAATGACCGAATCTTAAGTGCCAAAGCCAATTTTCATCCTTTACTTCTGCCTGAAAGTAATTTTGTGTCTCAGTTGACACCTCTTGTGCTTGTGCAAAATTTGTGCTTAAGGCTGGCTGAATTCTCAAAGGAAACATCCTATTGTTTTTGATAAGGAAACATCCTATTGTTTGTCATATTGATTTTTGCAATCAACTAGCTACTTGGGTATTTATCTAAAATAGTGCACAACCCATTCTTGGAAGTCATTCTATAACCCTTTTGAATTAATTGTCCTACACTCATCAAGTTGTGTTTAATACCAGGCACAAAATAAACATCAAAAATATATTTTTGCTCTCGCTGCTTGGTAAGAATTTTAACATTCCCTTTTCCTTTAACTGACACTTTTTTGTCATTACCCAGGGTGACATTTGACTTAATATTCTCATCTAAACTTGTGAACAACTCTAAATTCCCTGTCGTATGATTACTATAGCCTGAATCTAAAAACCAAACTTCTTTCTCACTAGCTTGAGCTACATTATAGGCTAAAAACATTATGCTCTTATCAGGTCTATGGTCTTGATTTTCTCTAGAAAAGTTTTCATTTTTCCTACTCATTTCATACTGCTTCTCTCTACACTCATTCATGTAATGTCCAATCCTTTTACAATAATGGCATTGGACCTAAGATTTATCATACCTTTGTCGTTGAGGAATGTTTTGAGATGGGTTTTGGCTGGTGCCTCTTCCACTTGATCTTGACTGGTTATTTCTTCCACCTCTGCTGAAGCCTCTTCCTCTTGCTCTGAAATTTGTTTTACCTCTGCCTCTTCCTTGGTTAATTGAAGCTTGTGACTTGAATGCATGCTCCAATGACATATTTGTTGTTCTGCTCCATTTATGCTCATGATAAATTAGTGAAGCATATAGCTCATCAACTAAATACTGTGTGAGATCCTGTGTCTCTTCTATTGTGACTACAATTGACTCAAATCTTTTGGGTAAGCTTCTTAAAATATTTTCTATAACTTATACATCTTCTAGTGTTTTTCCATGTGTTCTCATCTAGTTTACCAATCCCATTATTTGAGTAAAGTATGAATCTACAAACTCGTTTTCTTTCATAAACAAAGTCTCAAACTCTCTTCTTAGTATTTGCAACTTTGTAGTTTTGACTTTTTCCATTCCTTGATATGCTATTTGTAACATGTTCCATGCTCACTTGGACTTGGTAGTGGCTGAAATTCTAGGAAAAATACTTTCATGTACACCTTGTAGAATGAAGAAGTGTGCCTTTAAATCCTTCTTCTTGTTATCTTTCAAAAAATATTTCTCTTCTTGTGTTAAGGAATTATATGTTGTTGCATCTCTCGGTTCTGAAAACCCATTCTCTACAAAGTCCCATAAATCTTGTGAACAAAACAATGCTCTCATTGTTATTGACCAGTAGTCATAATTATTTCCATTCAGTTGTGGAATTTGGGGATTACTCAAGCTTGTGTTTGCTTCCATGATTTATAAAATCTCTATTGAATTACATTAGTCTTTGATACCACGTGAAGGAAATGACAGAGAATAAAAACATACACCAAAAAAATTAATTTTAATATTTTATATTCTAACAGAAAACAACGATTAAAATTTCTTTTCTACTTCAGAGTAATCTCGATTCCACTTCAGTTTCTTATCAAAAATACAACTATATGAGTATATAATCTTACAGCCAAGTCAAAAATTAAAGAAAGATAAATGATATTAATATGCCAGCAAATAACCGTCCTAAACATAATAAACAAAAGTCCTATCAGATTAAATAAAACATCCTTTATCCAAACTGTCTTCCAATGCACAACGCACTAACTATCGTCATCAAAAGGTCAAAGAACCTTGCAACTGTCGAAGAAAAAAATGTAGTCGTGGTGGATGTGGTAACCACATGCACAACCAAGAGACAATTCACTGCTATACCGTGGTGGTTAAGAAAGAAACCGTGGTGGTCGCGGTAACCGCCCAGACACAGTCAATGAATAAAGAACAAAGGGCACCATGTTACCGTCAATGGTTAGTGAAAAAATTGATGTAGAGCAGTAACAATTTGAGTGGTTGGAGCAAGGAATGATAAATATCACTGTAGTACCGTACATGGTCAGGTTAGTAACCGCAATAAAGAGGTAACGACTATCTGGTGGTTAACCGCATTCCCGCAACCAACATGTGGTTAGACCGTGGTAATGAGGTAACCTGGGATAGCTGCCACCGAGAAGTCACCGACAGTTAGAGGCATGAAAATGGTAAAGTGGTAGACTACATAGAGCTTGATCGTGAAGTCGAGAACAAGAGAGAGAGAGAGTGGGCACGATAGCCTAGTTGACATTGCCGAACTGTGGGCGAGTGAATCTGAGGGTGCGGGGGCATAGTAAGGGTAGAAAACAGAGGTGGAAGTGGAGTGAAACTCCAACATGAAGGTTCGAAGCCTCTGTGTTGAGAAAAAACATGGATTCCAATGATAGCCCATTCTTGTCCTTCTCTAGAAGTTGCGACATTGTAGGTAAATCGTAGGCACAGGGATTCAAACCGGAGTTGGCTAAAAGGTCGTAAGTTGCAAACTCCTATAGAAGCCACTCTAGTTTTTCTTCGCTTGTGGTGGTTCCCAAGATTTGATCCAGGATCTGTTTGGCAGTCATTGGAGCTAATTCTGCAGAGAGAATGTCAAGTGCCTTTAGCAAAATTGTTGCTTTTGCTACCATTAGAAATGTGCATAGATATAATAAATCGAGCATAGCTTCTATGCTTTCAATCTCTTCATATTGATCTTTGTTGCCCATCTTGAGATAATTGAAATGCTAAGCCAAAATTGATATGGTAAGAAGAAAATGAATCTTTGCAGAGGCACAAGATTTGTGCCTTGTATTATCCATATTTAAGAAATTTATGGGAAGGTTTAGTCATCCTACCAAATTCAAAGTGGATGCCATAAATAAATGCTATTGGTAGGAAGCAAACATCCTTCTAATTGTTAAAGTGTGACAACAATAGATAATATTATTTTTGGTAAATAGTTCAGTACAAACATCGAGAAGGGTTTGAGAAGGTAGGATAATTATTTTCCACTTTAAATTCCAATCCTTTTCAAAAGATGAATACCATAAATTAATTCAATATTATTTAAAGAGATGTTCACTGGGTGGGCAATTTTACCATTGAAGAGTTGGGACACAATTTGAATTATTATGACCAGGCTCTAAGTAGTACTATCACATAATCCCTCATTTGACTAATAACTTTTTTTTGAGTCACCGACACTAGTATTTGTACCCATAGGTTCAATGGGTATGTGAATATTAATTCAATACTAGTATATCTATCCTTATAAAAAATCTATAAAAATAAATGCCAAAAGATATATTCTTACAAATATTAATTTACATTAATCAAAAAATTATTTATGAAGAGTTGATTGTTCTAAAAATCAACAGCAAAAACTCAAGCTTTGTTACCCTGAATCTTTGTGTAAGGGATTATTTTGTGAATTTATTATATACGTAGCAAAGATAAGGATTATGTTTTGTATCCAATAGTATGTATTGCGTAATGTCATTTTTTAATGGGATGGCCAAATTGGAGTGAGGAAAAGTTAACTCAAAATTTTGTGTGGAAGATACCCAATCTCAATTAGAAAAGTGTAGTTGGAGTATTCCTAGGAGTGGAGGACAATTTAAAAATTAAAGATCAATTACTCTATGTAAGTTTGCAAATATATTCAACTACACTTTACATACACCTTGTTCCAAATTTCCCATTTCACACAAGGTGGGAGGATGGTTGTAAATGTTGTAGAGTCTGGGAGGCATTTTGTCAAACAAATAACTTGCCTTGTCTATGTTTCCATATTTTGCATACATATCTACCAGTGCAGTTGCAGCTAGAACTTTAGGAAAAATTCGTCCATCATTTATGTTGTGATGGATGTCCATACTCTATTCCAAAGCTCCCATTTCCAAAAAAGCTATGAGTTTTTTGGAAAATATTGCAGAGTCTGGACACATAATTTGTACTTTTTGCAATCATTTCATTCAATGAGACCACATTTCTTATAGGCATCTTGCCAAACAGTTCGTGTGCCTTGTCTATGTTTCCACATTTTGCATACATCTCTAATAGAGTATTTCCAACTCTAACATATTCAAAGTATTTTATTTAAGACCATATCTATCACTATGTTAATTTTATTTATTTTCACAATCCTAAAAAATATTCTCATAAGATCATGTAAATGAATAAAATTAACATAATGATATATAGTAGAACACATGTTTCATTATGTCTACTAGGATTTTAATCTTGGTTGTGCTATTATTTGTTTGTGTGCTAATTATGTCACACCACTTCACTCTAAATTAGGAACTGATATTGTCCTTACCCATTTATTATACTTATACTTCTATACTATCATTCTTATAATAAATTTTTACCCCTTAAAAACATCCTCAACCTTGCATAGATTCATATTTTCCATAGGATTGATTTCTTTTATTGTGCATGAAATTACTGCCCTACTCAAGAATCTTAAGTACTATTTTACCGAGGGGATCCATAATATATGTCCACTAAAATATCCTTATATCTATCTCTACATATTTCAAATTTTGAGAGTGCATCTTTCGAATTAGAAATTTTTACCTAGATAGGATATTTAAAAGTAAGGGAAACCTCAAATATATTCTCAAATAATGGTAACCAATTCCTAGGTCCATCATGGGATTCATATTAATAGTATTTAAAAAAATTCCAAGTTTTTAATCTTTGTCTTTCTTAAAGTGAGTCACGATAAGGATATCATTAAGCATGGTCCATGGTAGTTATTCTAGTATTTATTATTGTTCTCACGTAGGAATAAGCATTTAATAATTTTTTTCTTTCAGCTCTCTTCATCTTCATGATGAATCATGGAGTGTGATCTAAAAAGTTGATGTAATTAAATTTCACACAATTAAATCCTTAAAAAGAACACATAAAAATATACATGTCCCTATCTAGTAGGACATTCCTAGGTTTCCCTTGTCATGCTATGATTTATCGACCAATATTATCCCCTCCCAAGATAATATCTTTTATGTTGAACCAAACAAATTTCTAGTCTATTGGCCCTAGAAGAGGGTATATGTTAAAATTGACCTCACCAAGGATATAAAATTAATGGTTGATATATAAATTAAAAAAAATGTATACTTAATGTTTTCTCTATTGTAAAATTCCTCATATATTTTATTATTATAAACCTTCTAAGAATAATATTTACAAACAATTATTGACTTTTCCTAATCCCAATCCTCACACTTGACTATATGTCAAGAGCCACCTTGGAAAGAAAAGATGATGGATAGTCAATTTATAATTTCTTAGAGAGCTAATACTCAAAGGAATAGTTGAGCCCCTAAAATGACCTCTATTATAAATGGAGATGGGATGTCAAAAAATAGAATTGTAGGTTTCAAATATTGAGACACATGTAAATATATTGTTCACTTGTATGTCAAAAGAAAAAAAAAAGTACTTGAGTGCTACTAGTAGCATAAAACTGTCATTTAGAGTAGGCATCACTACCCACTAATATTCAACACCCCTTGTGGTCCAAAACAGATCCTACTAGCCATTTAATAATTTGGAAGGAAAATTTATACTAAATAAATAATTTCCTAATTATATAAATTCATTCAAATTTGTAGTTTCAATTATAGAAATTTCATAAAAATAATCATATAGCTTTATATTATTTAGATAGTATGAATGTTGTAAAATATTGACATTTAATTGAGAGTTTAATGGATCTAGGTTTGAAGAATCCCACAAATAATTATTTCATGTATGATAATTCGTCATATTTTGAATTTTGGAAATTCTTTATTTGAAGGAGGCTAGTTTTCTAGTGTTCTATATTTTATAGTATGGCATTTTACTTAGTCTTCTATTCATTTTTCTTGTACCAATCACAAAATGGGTACATGTGTAATTTTCACATTTATCTCTCCTATTTGACACCAATACTTAATTGACTAGGGTTGTGACCCCATTAACCAAGCATTCTTGGATATTTTTAATGTTAATAATAATCCATTTAGAATTATAAATATTTATCCATTAAATGATGTTATTAAGCAATCCACCCTCTTGAAATAGATTATTAATTTAGTGGTTTCAAGATTAAAGTTTGTGGAAGGATTTTTCTTATGATTTTTTTTACTTATAATAAGTGCACGGGAGTTTACTTATGTAATGATTAGGAGATGAAATAGAGGCCAATTATATTTGTTTCCTTTTAATCTTCATTTTGACTATTACCATCATACAATGTGATACACATATGTAATAATTTCATAAAAACGTTTGTAAGTAGCATGGAAAAGTAATCCTATAAATTTTATGTATTTTTTCTCTTGGCATATATTTCTCATTATTCCTATACCCTTTTTCAAATGGTGTACTAATGGTGTCCTAATACTATTTGATATAGATTTGTATTATGTGGTAACTTATCAAATTCAAGGCCATGAAGACTAATTTTTTTATAGATATGCGATTGCTTTCTTAGAAGTTAATGCTAACCATATTCAACATTCTTGAAATGTAGAACCACAACGTATTCATGAGTCATGGTGGAATGGGGATATCAATTTAATTTTGTAGATCCTCTAGATATGATGTCACCTCCTTAGAGCATTGCGAAGACACCACTAATTTGGAGGAAAAACACTTTGATTCAAAGAAAAAATCCTCCTTATTTAGATTCATATTTCATAATAAAGAATCTATTTAGTATTTTTCATCAAGCCTCTATTAATAATACTATATGTTGGGAGTGTAGTTGTCTCCCTCCTAATGCTAAGGTTTCGACTTAGTCAATTGTTAAAGGTCTTATTTTCTGAGTAGATAATTAAGGCACTAGGATTTGAGGATACCTCAAATGTGCTTATAAGAATTTTTCTTAATCTAAATAACCTTTATCTATTTATCCTTAAAGGGGACTCAAATTTATATTATCCTAAATTGAGGTTAGTGCTTTCAAGCCGTAGTGGAAAGATTGTGAATGATAATCTTTGGTGTTCCAATTAAATATTGATTCAAAATTACATTATTTTGTCACACCACTAATTTGAGATTTTTTAATCTCCTTTCTCTATTTCTTAGAAAACCTAAGACTCTCAAGTACTACTTAGTTCCATACTAGAGCCTAAGATGTATGTGCTTAGATTTGTAATTATTTCAAGCCATTTAGACCCAATCCATTTTCTTGCTAGGAGATTAGATATAGTCTCCATTAAAATTTGTAAATATTTTGAAGTTCTTTTGAGGAGAGGATTTTGTATAACATTTTTAAATATACAAAAACCTCCCTTTTACCTAATGTTTTTTTTAATATTTCTTTTTTTACTTCACACTAAAGCTATGATTTGTTCTTATGTTATTCTACACATTTAAATGTAAGTAAACAATTTGAAAATTGACTTTTATCATTATATAGTTATAGTAGTTTTGAATCCATTTGCTTCCCATTGAGGTTACTCCCTATCATGTGGGAATAGACGTCAGTGTATCCAAATTTCCAAATAGGATTATGGCTCCTTGTCACATGATTCTCAACCTTAAAATAGCCAATGCACTATTTGTGGATGGTCTCAACCAAATTAGCCACTATCTACCTCTTTGCATAGGAATAGTGATGGTAACTAGCTTGGATCTATCTATTTCTCCTTTTTCTACTAAACAATTGTAAACATACATAAAAGAAAAGATGGTGATCTCCTTTTCTCAGGACTAATCCATGGTGGTTTCATCCCATTTGATGCATGGCATAAATTAGATGACTCTAAACTCCTTCTTATGTGGGTTGGTTTGTTTCAAATACTTAGTTTTGACTCCACTTAAATAGTTTATTGTCTTCTATTATGAGCTTGGCTCCACTTCAATTTTGAAGATGTACATTCTACCACCCAACTCTTTTATTAATAATATTAGTTCTCCTTTTAATGTATAAAAATCAATACAATCATTATTTATCAAAAATAAATTAAAAATTTATCGAACTAATTATATATAAGTAATATAAAGTCAAAATAAACCTATATAAGAAAATGTATAAAATTATAATTCAAATATTCTAACTAATAATCATATTTTTCAATAACTACTGCGTAAGAAGATATGAATATAAAATAGGTGCAACCCTAATTTTTTATATAACTTAATAAATGGTGATAAAACAAAAGAGAATTCCAGGCCATCTGATTTCATATAGTTTTTGTTATTTTCATTTCATCGTTATACACTTCATTTCATTTTATGTTTCTTGGATTTTACGTTTATATTCAAGAGCACTTCTCGCAGCAGTTCTCTTTGCTACTTCTTTCTTTATGTTTTCACCCCTTCCAACCATCTCATCATCTATAAATACTTCAACAGCTATGATTTCCTCTTCAGACACTTTGAACTTATGGTCTTTGTACTTAACACGATGACCCCATAACTCCTTGAGTTCTGAAACAGGATGCTTCTCCACTGTCTCTGGAGTGGCCAATGGCTCTAACAAGGTCTCAAATTTCTACCGGTATTTAAGAGGAAATATCGTGTCAATATACATTAATATTTGGAATATATAAATTTAAGTACAATAAAAGATAAACACACAAATAGAAGAAGGAAAATTAAGTTCACGTAATACCTCCCAGACTTCCTTCAAACCAGAGCTAGTGTTTTGCAAGGACTTGCCACTGCTATCAAGAAACATTGCACTAGCTATTGATTGAACTATATTGAACAAAACTGATGGTGGTTTCACGTCGTTACAATTATTTTCGATGTCTGCTATACATTTTTTCACCTGCATAACACCAAGTATGAACTTCCTTAAGTAATGATTAATCATTTTCGGATCTTGAATCAAATATTTTAATGAATTACCTTATCTTCTAGAGATTTATTCACAAAGCGGAGATGCTTATGAACTTCTAATTTAACTATAGCAACTCTTGCCAACTTCTCATTGTCCGTAATTTTAAATCTTAACATGGTCAGCATGCCTGGTTTCAAGTTTGGATACTTGTTGTACAAAAAAATTATTATTTCTAGCTTTAGGAACAAATTCCCAAGGAACTCCATTGCTTCATGAGACTTCAAACCTGATGATTCAATGGATTCGTTGCATGCCTTGCATCGTTTGAAAACGTTGAGAAGTAGCATCTCCAAACGTCCAAACAATGTATCTTTTAACAAATTTCTTCTTTTGAAATTAAATTGTAATTTTACTTCGATCTCATCCAAGGTATTAGACTTATATGAAGGTTTATTGAGTTTAGAGATTGAATTCTCAATAAACCTTTTTACTTCATTGTAGTCGCACTGTTTAGACATTGCTTTTTCTACTGAACTCTGTGTTTCCTTCATGGCCCCAATTTTGCTTGTCGAAGGATTTGTGATGGAACTAGATGCATCAGTACTGTGTTCATCACTTTTAGATTCATGAGTTTCTGTCCTGTGATGTTTTTGCTCTGGAATTAGCAATGGATTTAGCAAAGGCTGAAAGACCTATAAAATATCAAGAGGTTTTAATATATAAGTAAACATCAGAGGTTCAATAGCCCTTAAATATACAAAAAAAAAAAAATTGTATATTTCATTGTCTGTTTTCATATTTATGTTTCCTCGTATGAAGGATTTCAATGAAACTTACTACAAATAAATAAATAAATAGAATATTTCCTTACTATCCAAACTATATCAAATGAAAATTCACTATCCACATGCACAACAACGGCTATGGCTTCAATTACATTTGCAAGAACCTTTGGAGGCTTCAATTTGCTGTTAGATATAAATTCATTAACCTGTAAAAACTTAATGACATTAAAAATATATACAGATTGAAAAATGCATTTTGATATGTTTCATTATAACTAACTTACCTTATCTTTTATTTTGTCATTTAATAGAAAGTTGTGAAAGCCATGTTTTATACCAGCCCTTCCAAGGACACTATTCTCCACATTTTTCTTGACCAACCGAACAAATGTTCCTTTATCTATTCTTTCACAAGACTTGTATACGTTAACCGCAATCAAAAACTTTAATACTGCATCTCCAAGAAATTTTAGGCGGTGATACGATTCTAGTGCTTCTATCAATAAATCTTTGTTGTTGAAGCTGTAATTTAAAATAAATTCTATTTGAGGTATGTCAACTCTGAAATTTATCATCTCCATTTTATCTGCCATAAAATAAACTAAAATATCTTTGTAATTGACGTACTCTATGTAGCACAATTGCAGATTTAAAAAAATATGTATCACAAAAAGAGTTTCAAATGGATTTTATCGTGTTTTCCGCAAACTACTTTTAGAAACCTTTGTCATTTATATTATTTCAAAAAGGTTTCAAGGTTTTGGTTACATCGATTCCATTGAGATAGAGATCTTCTTAATTATACTACTCCCACAGTAATAAAAATGGATTATTACACCTTTAAGAAAAACTGTACTTATCAATAGAAGTGAATTATAATATGTTTGGTTTAATAATAAAATTTTATGTCTAATTTACGAAAGAAGAAATTTGTAGGAATGCAATGTAATGTCCCATTTCCTTGAGACCGTAGTTTTCAAATTATTATAAAGATGCATTTCAGGTGAATGTGGAAGAAGGCGAAAGATCTGTGTTGGCTTAGAGATTAAATCAATAAGTGTTAGGAGCAAATGGACTGCCCTGGACTTTTCTATGTAATATTAGAAAAAAGAGGGGATATAATGTTTTTATTATTATTATTTCTTAACATTGAGCAATAAAAATCATAATTTAAATTTTTTTTCTATGATATATTTCTTATGATATACGAGTGAGAAAAATAAATTATATTTAGGATAAATAGATTTATTTCAAAAGCTTTACGCTTAGATAAAAAGTTTATTACCACCCATATATTATCAAATCAACCGTATTCCTCTGTGGACTTTCCTTTGTATTCAATGAAAACTCCTTATTTCTTTTCTGAGTTCAATCTTTGCACGTATTGAACATTTTAAATTTGTATTTGCAGATTGCAAATATTTGGGTTGAGGATCTTCAAAGTGTTGTGCAGATCGGATTTGCACAAAACAAACACGGTCCTTTAACATCTCAAGGCTTTCATGGTAAGGGCGAAGATCAGAAGCTAAGCCTTATTCACACATCCCTAATTTTGTGATGGGCAATAGGCCCAATACTAATGAGCTAAAAGTGAATAGTTGGAACCTTGTTTGTTATTTGGAACTTTGAATGACCGAAATAGAAAACAATGTGACTCCAGCTAATCCTGCTTCCTTATGTTTGATTTGAAATAAGATGTTCAAGGGTTCTAAGAATCTTTGGTATGGTGTAAGAATAATTTGGAAGCTCTATCCATGGACAACTAATATTCCAATCAAGAATTCTAATATTGTTGCTCTGAGCAATCTGTACATATGGGTCAAGTTCATTGCTTCTCCAAAGTATATGTTTCGCTATTTTACTCTGAATTTCTTCGGTAACTAGTGAGAAAGATTATTGATCTCTTTTTTTGCAAGCATTTAAGGAAGGGATTGGTACAATTCAAATCCTGTATATAGTTGGGACGGATTGTGTCATGTGGTGTAAAGTAACACCGCATATACGAATGCTAGAAATCTTAGGTAGTTTGTTTAGTTTGAGCTGATTAAACGGACATTCATGACCTTATTTTTTTGAATCGTGAATTCATTCAAATCCGATTATTTAATGAATTATCATCGACAAGATGCAAAGAGTTGTTTTTGTGAAAATAATGTGGAAGTTTTATTAAAATATGAAAATTTGGATTTGGAGTAATTGATTAAGAATTGAAGTACTTTGCTCTACTAATTTGGGGACCTGTTAATTGTAGGCCCCCCTAAGAGTTATATGATTGTTAATCAAATGAAATATTTTCCAACACTATGTTAGCTACGAAATAAGTTATGGTCATATTAGTCTTAAAATAATATTTAATCTATGCAACAAATGAATATATTCTATACAAAAGAGCCTCAACAGCGACAATCAGTGCCACCCACAAGACACAGTTAGTGCTTTCATTTCATAAAAATTGCTTATCCCTTCTGATTCTGATCATCTTATACACTATACTACATTTACTATAGTATATTGTGTTGTGATTATGTGCCAATATGTTTATCTTTACATGTACCTTTCACACTTCAACCATAGATTTTGATGTGTTTTCTATATTGGAGAATTTCTACTCAGAACTCTATTTATTGTTCAGCCTTGACAAATTTTATGGGGGATAACACCAATTTCTAATCCATTCACAATCCTCTCGTTTTCTATTGTTTCGCATATTAGTTTTATAAGCATGTTTTCTGTGTTTGTGTTTGTCATCTTCTGCATATGTGTTTTCTAGGCATGTTTTCTGTGTTTACATTTTGTTGTCTTTTGCTTATGCAATATGTTGTATTTACTATAATGTACAGTGTTGTGTTTTTGAGCCGAAATGACTAGCTCTACAATATGAATCATGTACACTTCAACTGTAGATTCTTCTAAAGTTTCTAGATTGAAAAACTGATATTTTCTATTTCATTTTTTATTTGGCATTGATGAATTGCATGGAGAAACTTTTTCTGTACATTGAATCTAAAAATCATTTCAATCTTTGTAAATCTTATTATCTTCTGCACCCCTCTTTGACAAGCATGTTTCTATGGTTGCATTCTCTATCATCTTAGGTCCTATGCATCCATTTTAACACTTGTTACAATTTCTATTTTTAATAGCTGAACTTAATGTATTTTTTATGAGAGCTTCTGGTCTAGCAACTTGTTTTTTGCCTTCGCTTTCCAAACTGTATAGTAAAATGTTATATTCTTCTTTGGGCGGATCACATGTTAAGCGACGAAAACCTAAATATTCTAGTATCAAATGCCTGTAATTTAAGCACCTTAAAGTGTGGAAAGTAATCATTCACTAGATTTTAAAATACTCTTTTATTTGTTGTGTTTGATGCATTCTCTTGCTTTAATGTTAACATCTTGTCTGGGCCTGTTTTAATTGCGGATGTTCAGTGTCATTTATTTTTGTAACTTCGCCAATATCTTGTCTCTTGTATGGCTTGGGGACTGATCATAGGACTTAAAAAGTGATTAGAAGAATGAACTATGGATTCTTGAGCATCAAAAATAGGTTGAATTGATATATAAAATCTCTTCTTGTGCTATTTTATTTTTGAAGATATACGACTGTTTTAAGAAATAGTACACATATTAGAGTCATTGAAATTTTTAACAGTTCAACAACATTTAGTGTTTTTTATATTAAGTAGTGAAAGCTCACTTGTTATGAGCTAATGTGGTTTTGATTTTTGACACTATTTTATTGGTGTATTGGTTGATACATGAAGGATTGAGTAAACTCATGTGGAATTCCCTCAGAAGATTGAGCGAACTGATGTGGAATACCCTTGCAGGATAGATAGGATACTAGAATATTGTTGCGGGATAATTAGGGATAGTCTTTTTCTTTGACAATTGTAGTGTTCTTGTGCTCTTAGTCCTATACAAAGAACTTGTTCATGAATCTTATTTACTCAAGTCTAGCCAATAATTTATAAATTTGGAATGGTTAAATGTCTTTTGTAGATGTTGTCCATGGACAAAGTGGGAATTTTGTAGGCATTATTCTACTGTGTGGATTTTATATTAAAATATTTAGGTTTTTGTATGTGACTTGATGTGTGACCATGTTACCCGTTTGAATGCTCCTTCATATGTCAATGATAATTACCCTATCGAGCTCATCCAAGCTTTTACTCAGTGTTTGGATTTGCTAGATTTTAAGTATATTGTTTAATTGATTTACTATTGAGATTTTGAAATTTGGGGGTGCTTCTAAGATGTTACCACAACTGTCTAATTGGTATAATTCAGAATCAGGCGAACAAGGCGAACAATCTGTGTTGGCTTAGAGATTAAATAAATAAGTGTTAGGAGCAAATGGATTGCCTTGGACTTGTCATTTCTATTTAATATTAGAAAAAAGAGGGGATATAATGCTTTTTTTTAAAATTATTTCTTAACATTGACCAATAAAAATAATAATTTTAAAATTTTTTTAGTGATATATTTCTTATGATATACGAGTGAGAAAAATAAACTATATTTAGTATAGATAAATTTATTTCAAAATCTGTACCCTTAGATAAAAATTTTATTACCACCCATATATTATCAAATCAACCGTATTTTTCCTCTAAGGACATTCCTTTGTATTCAATGAAAACTCCTTATTTCTTTTCCGAGTTCAATCTTTGCACGTATTGAACATTTTAAATTTGTATTTTCAGATTGCAAATATTTGGGATGAGGATCTTCAAAGTGTTGTGCAGATGGGATTTGCACAAAACAAACAAGTTCCTTTAACATCTCAAGGCTTTCATGGTAAGGGCGAAGATCAGAAGCTAGGCCTTATTCACACATCCCTAATTTTGTGATGTGCAATAGGCCCAATACTAATGAGCTAAAAGTGAATAGCTAGAACCTTGTTTGTTATTTGGAACTTTGAATGACCGAAATAGAAAACAATGTGACTATTTTTTAAGATCTTCGATAACTATGTCCTTACAATTCCTGTTTCTAATTGTAGGTCCACTACCAACAAGCCAAATGAAAATTGAGCTATGACTCCGGCTAATCTTGCCTCCTTATGCTTGATTTGAAATAAGATGTTCAAGGGTTCTAAGAATCTTTGGTATGGTGTAAGGAAAATTTGGAAGCTCTATCCATGGACAACTGATATGCCAATCAAGAATTCTAATATTGCTACTCTGAGCAATCTGTACATATGGGTCAAGTTCACTACTTCTCCAAAGCATATGTTTAGCTATTTTATTCTGAATTTCTTCGGTAACCAATAAGAAAGATTATTGATCTCTTAGTTTGCAAGCATTTAAGGAAGGGATTGGTACAATTCAAATCCTTTATATAGCTAGGCTAGATTGTGTCATGTGGTGTAAAGTAACACCGCATGTACAAATGATAGAAATATTAGGTAGTTTGTTTAGTTTGAGCTGATTAAATGGAAATTCATGACATTATATTTTTGAATCGTGAATTCATTCAAATCCGATTATTTAATGAATTATCATCGAAAAGATGCAAAGAGCTGTTTTTGTGAAAATAATGTGGAAGTTGTTATAAAATATGACAATATGGATTTTGGAGTAATTGATTAAGAATTGAAGTACTTTGCTCTGCTAATTTGGGGACCTGTTAATTGTAGCCCCTCGCTTAGATTTATATGATTGTTAATCAAATGAAATATTTTCCAACACTCTGTTAGCAACGAAATAAGTTATGGTCTTATTAGTCTTAAAATAATATTTAATCTATGCAACAAATGAATATATTCTATAGAAAAGAGCCTCAACATCGACAATCAGTAGCATCTTCTCCTCATCACCGTGGTCACCGCGGCCTCTCCAAAACCTTTAGCGGTTGCATGGTAGTTGACTTCTTTTGACCTTCCTTCGGTGGCAGTTAGTGGGTTTTGCGTTGGCATTTTAAAGGACATTTTTTTATTGTCATCTGATAGGACTATCTTAAATATGACTATGACGAATGTTTAATTCGATGAAACTTGTTTTTGCTGGCATTTGTAACTACCATTAATTTATTAATTTTGACTTGGCCATAAGCTTTTATATACTGGCATGTTTGTAATTTTTTAACAAAAAAAGTTTAATAGAGATAGGTCTGAAGTAGCAAAAGAATTTTTGAATGCTGTTTTGTGTTAGAATATAATATTAAAATTATTTTTCTATGTATGTTTTTATTCTCTGCGATTTTCCTTCACGTGGTATCAGAGCCTAAGGCTGTTTGAAGAGAGTTTGTAAATCATGGCAGCAAGCACAAGCTTGAGTAATCCCCAAATTCCATAGCTGAATGGAAAGAATTATGACTACTGGTCAATAACAATGAGAGAATTATTCTGTTCACAAGATTTATGGGATTTTGTAGAGAATGGGTTTCCAAAACCGGCAGATGCAGCAACATATAATTCCTTGACACAAGCAGAGAAATATTTGCTGAAAGATAACTAGAAGAAGGATTCAAAGGCACACTTTTTCATTCTCCAAGGAGTACATGAAAGCATTTTCCCCATAATTTCAGCCACAACCAAGTCCAAGCAAGCATGGGAAATTTTACAAATTGCATATCAAGAAATGGACAAAGCTAAAATTGCAAAGTTGTAAAAGCTGAGAAGAGAGTTTGAGACTCTATTTATGAAAGAAAATGAGTCTATAGATTCATACTTTATTCAAATAATGAGACTAGTAAACCAGATGAGAACACATGGATAGACACTAGAAGATATCAAAGTTGTAGAAAATATTTTGAGAAGCTTACCCATAATATTTGATTCAATTTCAGTCACAATAGAGGAGACAAAGGACCTCGCTTAGTATTCAGTTGATGAGCTATAAACTTCACTAATTTCTCATGAGCACAAACTCAACAGAACAACAAATATGTCATTGGAGCATGCATTCAAGTCACAAGCTTCAATTAACCAAGGAAGAGGCAGAGGTAGAATGAATTTCAGAACAAGAGGAAGAGGCTTCAACAGAGGTGGAAGAAATAACAAGTCAAGTTCAAGTGGAAGAGGTAGCAGCCAAAACCCATCTCAAAACTTTCCTCTAGGACAAAGGTATGATAAATCTGAGGTCCAATGCCATTATTGTAAGAACTTTAGACGTTACATGAATGAGTGTAGAAAGAAGCAGTATGATATGGATAGACAAAATGAAAATTTTACTAGAGAGAGTCAAGACCATAGACCTGATAAGAGCACAATGTTTTTAGCCTGTAATGTAGCTCAAGCTAGTGAGAAAGAAGTTTGATTTTTAGACTTAGGTTGTAGTAATCATATGACAGGGAAATTAGAGTTGTTTACAAGTCTAGATGAGAATATTAAGTTTGATGTCACCCTAGGTAATGACAAAAAAGTGTCAGTTAAAGTAAAAGGGAATGTTAATATTGTGACCAAGCAGGGGGAGAAAAAATATATCTCAGATGTTTATTTTGTGCCAGGTCTGAAACACAATTTGATGAGTGTAGGACAACTTGTTCAAAAGGGTTATAGAGTGACTTTCAAGAATGGACTATGCACAATTTTAGATAAATACCCAAGTAACCAGTTGATAGCTAAAATCAATATGACAAACAATAGAATGTTTCCTTTGAGAATTCAACCAGCCTTAAGCACAAAATTTGCACAAGCACAAGAGGTGTCAAATGTGATACAAACTGTCTTTCAGGTAGAAGTGAAGGATGAAAATTGTATTTGGCATTTAAGGTTCATTCATTTAAATTTTGGTGGTCTAAATTTTCTTTATAGGAAGACCATGGTAAAGGGAATTCCATTAATTGAAAAACCTGAGAGAGTTTGTGAATGTTGCATACTAGGAAAGCAACATAGAGAATCTTTCCTAGCAGGGAAATCCACAAGAGCAAAAGCACCATTAGAATTTTTTTTTTGAGATTTGTGTGGCCCAATGTAGGCACCTTCAATAGGTGGTAGTTTTTATTTCCTGGCTTTCATATATGATTATTCAAGGAAGACATAAGTCTATTTTCTGAAATAGAAAAGTGAGGTGTTTAATTTGATTTGTCAATTTAATTCTCTAGCTGAAAACTAGAGTGGTCACTTCATGAAAGTGCTGAGAACAGATAGAGGAGGTGAATACATATCACAAGAGTTTTTAAATTTCTTCAAAGAACATGGAATACACAAACAGTTCACAACAAGATACATGCCTCAATAGAATGGTGTAGCTGAGAGAAAAAACATAACCATAATGGAGATGGCTAGAAGCATGTTGAAAGCCAAGAATTTAACAAATGAAGTTTGGGCTGAAGCTATATCCTCTGCAACATATATCATGAATAGATGCCCAAAAAAAAATGTGATGAATATTTATCCCTGAAGAAGCATGGACAGGTAAAAAGCACATTGTATCTCACATGAGAGTTTTTGGATGTTTTTCATATGCACATGTACCTGATGAGTTGAGAAGAAAACTTGATAACAAAGGAGAGAAATGTATTTTTGTTGGATATAGTGAAGAATCCAAAGCATATAAATTGTTTAATCCAACAACTAAGAAGGTTATAATCAGCAGGGATGTTCAATTTGTTGAAGATGAAGCATGGGATGGAAGTAAAGAGATTGTAGTCAATATTATAGTCAATATCCCTTAAGACAAGAATGAAATTATAGTTCCAGCTAATGTACCTGTTGTCCCTATCCAACCTTAGACAAGTGGTCAACAATTGACACCAACAAGTTACGTAAGAGCAACAACAAGAGGAATGCAGATGCTAACCACAACAAGAACTTCTAGAGCTAGACCTTCAAGTCCACATTATGTAGATTCTAGTGATCTTTCAAATCCAAATTTAGCAAGCATGAGTGATATCTATAATCAAAATGAAGGTGAGAACAATCCTCAACAGTTTACACTTTTTGCATTATATTCTCAAGCTGAAGATACAATTCATTATGAAGATGCAATCAAAGAAGAAAAGCGGATAACATCAATGGATGATGAGATAGATTCAATTGAAAACAATCAAACATGGGAGTTGCAGAGTCTTCCAAAAGACAAAGATGTCATAGGTGTTAAATGGATTTATAAAACAAAATTTAATGCAAATGGAGAAGTGCAGAATTACAAAGAAAGATTGGTTGTAAAAGGTTATGCACAACAACATGAAATAGATTATAATGAAACTTTTTCACCTATAGTACACCTTGACACAGTCAGAATGTTATTGGCCTTAGCAGCACAAAATAGTTGGTTAGTTCACCAAATGGATGTGAAATCAAAAATTTTAAATGGCTATCTTGAAGAGGATGTTTACTTTGAACAACCACCTGGATATGAGATATTGGATCAAGAGGACAAATTTTACAAGCTAAAGAAGGAACTATATGGTTTAAAACAAGCTCCAAGAGCTTGGTATAGAATAATAGAAAACTATTTCACAAATAATGGATTTACCAAGTGCAATAGTGAACCAACATTGCATACTAAAGTGAATAATGATTGTGAAATCTTAATTATTTGTTTGTATGTTGATGATTTGATCTTAACTGGAAATTTGTCAATTGAAATGTTCAAATCAACAATGATGAAAGAGTTTGAAATGACAGACTTAGGTCTAATGAAGTATTTTCTTGGCATTGAGGTAACACAAAATGCAAATGGTATTTTTATTTCATAGGAAAAGTATGCTGATGATGTTTTGAAAAGATTTAATATGGTGAATTGCAAGTCAGCACCCACTCCAATGATAACTGGTTTGAAACTTAGCAAAGAGGACAAAGGATTAGATGTGAATTCAACCCTATACAAGAAGCTAGTAGGGAGCTTGATGTATTTAACAGCCACAAGGCCAGATATAATGTTTTCAGTCAATTTGATCTCCAGATTCATGGAAGCACCAAAAGAGTCACATTGGGTGGCTGGAAAGAGAATTTTAAGGTATATTAATGTAACTAAAATTGTTGGCATCCATTACACAAGAAAATATGATTTTAAACTAATAGGTTTTACTGACAGTGATTGTGTTGGAAGTGTTCATGACAAGAAAAGCACATCCGGTTATGTCTTTCATTTTGGTAGTGGAGTGGTTGCATGGGCTACAAAAAAATAGCCTATAGTCACATTGTCTTTAGATGAAGCTAAATATGTTGCAGCCACAAGCGTATCTTGCAAGGCAGTATGGATGAGATGAATACTGAAGGAAATTTAGAATGAGCAGACAGTGGCAACAATTTTTTTTTGTGATAACAGTTTAGCCATAGCTCTATCAAAGAACCCTCTATTTCGTAAACACAACAAGCATCTTGACACTCGGTTTCATTTTATCAGGGAACTAATTAATGACAGGGAGATTTCCTTAGTTTTTTGCAGATCAGAAGATCAAGTTGCAGACCTTCTCACAAAGCCACTGGGCCGAGATGAATTCATATACCAAAGAAGCCGAATGGGTGTCACAGACTCCATGAGTTTTGTTCCAGGGGGAGTGTTGGAGTTTCACTCCACTCCCGCAGCTGTTTCCTGCCTTTACCGTGGCCTCGCGCCCTCAAACTCACTAGCTCGTGGTTCAGCGGTGTCTACTAGGCTACCACAAGCCTTCTCTCTCCTCTTTGTGGTTTCACGGTCGTCACTTCCACAGTCTACTGCATTACCATGGTCATGTCATTCTCTGACGGCGGTTTCACGATGGCGATCATCTGCAGTTACCTCGTTACTGCAGACTAACCGCATGTTGCCTGGGGCAATGCGGTTAACCACCAGATTAGTCTCACTACCTTCTCGCAGTCTTTAGTCTAACTGCGTGCAGTATCGCGGTGCTCGTTGTTCCTCCCAACCTAGTTGTTTGCCAACCGTCGGATCACAATTACTGCTTTACCATGGTCTCTTCCCTAACTCTCAACGGTACTGTGGTGGACCATTCGTTGTCTGCCGATTCGCCAGCCGCCACACCGTGACCATCATCCTCCCTCACCACGGTAATGCGGGATAGCATCTTTTGCTAGTCACCATGGCCTCTCCAAAACCTTCAGCAGTTGCACGGTAGTTGACTTCTTTTAGCCTTCCTTCGGTGGTAGTTAGTGGGTTCTGCGTTGGCATTTTAAAGGACATTTTTTTTTGTCGTCCAATAGGATTGTCTTAAATATTACTAGGACAAATGTTTAATTAGATGAAACTTGGTTTTGTTGGCATTTGTAATTGCCATTAATTGTATTAATTTTTACTTGGCTGTAAGATTTTATATACTGGCATGTTTGTAATTTAAAAAAAAAAGTTTAATAGAGATTGCTCTGAAGTAGCAAAAGATTTTTAAAATGTTGTTCTATGTTAGAATATAATATTGAAATAATTTTTTTGTGTTTTTTTTTATTCTCTGCCATTTTCCTTCATGGGTTAGGTTCATTGCTTCTCCAAAGTATATGTTTTATTGTTTTACTCTGAATTTCTTTGGTAACTAGTGAGAAAGATTATTGATCTATTTTTTTGCAAGAAATTAAGGACGGGATTGGTACAATTCAATTCCTGTATATAGCTAGGCCAGATAGTGTCATGTGGTGTAAAGTAAAACCACATGTACGAATGCTAGAAATTTGAGGTAGTTTGTTTAGTTTGAGCTAATTAAACGAGCATTCATGACCTATTTTTTTGAATCGCGAATTCATTCAAATTCGATTGTTTCATGAATTAACATTGACAAGATGCAAAGAGCAGTTTATGTGAAAATAATGTGGAAGTTTTTATAAAATATGAAAAACTAGATTCTAGAGTAATTGATTAAGAATTGAAGTACTTTGCTCTACTAATTTGGGGACCTGTTAATTGTAGCCCTCCCCTAAGAGTTATATGATTGTTAATCAAATGAAATATTTTCCAACACTCTGTTAGCCATGAAATAAGTTATGGTCTTATTAGTCTTAAAATTGCATTTAATCTATGCAAAAAATGAGTATATTCTATAGAAAAGAGCCTCAACATCGACAATCAGTGCCACCCACAAGATACAATTAGTGCTTTTATTTCATAAAAACTGATTATCCATTCTGATTCTGATAATTTTATGCACTATACTACATTTACTCTAGTATATTTTGTTGTGATTATGTGCCGATATGTTTATATTTACATGTATCTTTCACACTTCAACCATGGATTTTGTTGTGTTTTCTATATTGGAGAATTTCTACTAAGAACTCTATTTATTGTTCGGCCTTGACGAATTGCATGGGGGCACTTGTCGTGTATAGTGAATAACACCAACTTTTAATCCATTCAAAATTCTCTCATTTTCTATTCTTTCGCATATTAATTTTATAAGCATATTTTATGTGTTTGCATTTCGTCATCTTCTGCATATGTGTTTTCCATGCATTTTTTTTGTGTTTACATTTTGTTGTATTTTGCTTATGCATTATGTTGTATTTACTATAATGTACTGTGTTGTGTTTTTGAGCTGAAATGATTAGCTTTACAACATGAATCATGTACACTTTAGCTGTAGATTCTTCTAAAGTTTCTAGATTGAAAAATTGATATTTTCTATTTCATTTTTTATTTGGCATTGATGAATTGCATGGAGAAACTTTTACTGTACATTGAATCTAAAAATCATTTCAATCTTTGTAAATATTATTATCTTCTGGACCCCTCTTTGACAAGCATGTTTATGTGGCTGCATTCTCTATCATCTTAGGTCTTATGCATGCATTTTAACACTTGTTACAATTTCTATTTTTAATAGTTGAACTTAATGTATTTATTATAAGAGCTTGGGGTCTAGCAACTTGTTTTCAGCCTCTGCTTTCCAAACTATATTGTAAAAATTTATATTCTTCTTTGGGAAGATCACATGTTAAGCAAAAAAAACCTAAATATTCTAGTATCTGTTTGGATTTCTTTCATCTCTCGCACAAGCCAATCGGGCCTCTTACCGCACACCCTCGCCGTCTGTCGTACCTGCTCACGGTTCAGCGGCTTGTACTGGGCTATCGTGGCCCTTCTCTTTCCTGTCCGCAGTTTGGTGGTTGGCATTCTCCCTATCTACCTCATTACCACACACTAACCACATGATGCATGCGGAAATGAGGTTAACCCCTAGGAAGTTGTCATCGCTATCCCGTAATTACCCTTCTGACCACGTGTGGTGGCGTGGTGACCGTTGTCGCTCCTTGATCTATCTATTTGTTTCCTCCTCAAAGCCGTTACCACCACACCATGGTTAGTTCGTTGACTGCTCACGTTGGAAAGGTAACCACCATTGCACCGTGGCCATCAGTCTTCCACACTATGGTATCGTGGGGTAACCGTTGGAGCATGGTCACTACGGCCACCGCGGCCTCTTCAAATCCTTGTGCGGTTCTGTGGTTTGTTTACAGCTTCACCGCTATACCATGACGCCTCTCTTGCACACTCGTGGTAATGCAATATATTTGTTTCTAGCGGTGATAGTTAGTGGATCTTGTGCTAGCATTGAAGGAAAGTTTTAAATATGCATTTTGGATGTGTTTTTAATGTTTTAGGACAATGCTTAATTTGAGTGGACGTGATATTTTTTGGCATTATTTTGTACCATTTAATATTGTATTTTATGGTTTTCACCATGCTTTCATATAAAGTGATGGGGATGAATGTTTAATTAGAGAGAAGCGGCAGATGTTTAAGAAGAAAAGAAATCATAGCTCTCAAGAGTAGAATATGTGGGTTTAGAAGCTGAAGTAAGAATTTGTCTTAAAAATCAGAATTGTAGAAATGAAGAGCCAAAGTTCTGTGTGAAGGAAAATCATTTTTGGATGTATTAATATAATATATTTTTTTTTGGGTTGTGTATGTGTGTTTAAACTTCCTATCTTTTTGTGTTTAAATTAATTTTAAGCTGCTTTGGTTTTGATCATTCTCTGCCTCCTATTTTTTCCATCAGTATCAAATGCCAATAATTTAAGCACCTTAATGAGTGGAAACTAATCATTCACTAGTTTTTAAAATACTCTTTTATTTGTTGTGTTTGATGCATTCTCTTGGTTTAATGTTAATATCTTATCTGGGCCCGGTTTAATTGTGGATGCTTTGTGTCCTTTATTTTTGTAACTTCACCAATGTCTAGTCTCTTTTATGGCTTGGGGACTAATCATAGGACTTAAAAAGTGATTAGAAGAATGAACTATGGATTCTTGAGCATCAAAAACAGGTTGAAATAATATATAAAATCTCTTCTTCTACTGTTTTAAGAAAAATGACTATTTTAAGAAATAGCACACATATTAGAGTCATTCAAATGTGTAGAATTAGGAGATCATGGAGATGAAGTGACAAGAACAAGTGAAAAATCTTTAAATTGTATTAAATTCCCCTCTTTAAATTTATTGAATGAGAAATCATAAATATGAATGAACAAGAAGATCAAGATCCACATGAAGTGGATAAAAGTGGAGTGTCAACTCAACTAACATGACACCTAACTAGGCTTAAGTAAGGCAAGTGTAAAACTGAGTGTACACCAACACCCCCCCTTAAGCATAGCTTAGGTGGGAATTAAAAAGATGGGTCCTAGCTACAAGGCCATTTTAGGTACCCATTCACAAAAGTTTCTCATAAGATGGAGTAAAGGAGAAAACCCATGTGGGAAAAAACTCCTCTCCAAAAAGAGAAACAAAATGAAAGTCTCTCATTAAAGGGAGTGAAGAAGAAGAACAAGGAATGCAATTGATCTTATATTGCAATAGGATATAGATCAAAATCAAACAAACAACTGCACGAGTACCTCCAGGATACTCTCAAATGCTTGAAATTATAGACAATACATATTTTACTTTGCTCAACTAGATTGTGTTGATTTATAGCTACCTGATAACTAGATATAGAATCTAATCATCTACATACACTTAGACTATCTTCCTAATTTCTCTTCTCAAAGACCCCTATAATATTTTTTTTACAAAACCCCAAATTTTCCCAGATCTTTCAAACATAAAACATGCTGAAAAAGTGATCTACATAGATGGATGTTAACATCCTGCTCCATTAAGTCTAGAATTTTCTTCTTTCAATGGCTCTAATGCATGAATCGCGACTCTCAAATTTCTCGCAAGCCTCCAAAATAGGTTATCAGGCTATGAAGGGCCTCAATGCTTGTTGTTCTCCAGTATCATGTCCTTGTTTGATGTAGGTGACATTCAAATGCCAAGATGCTGACTGCAAAAAAATTGTCACAGGCTATAAAAAAAAAACCATGCAGACTTTCCCTTGTACAAATCATGGGCTGATATTCCTGCCAGGCCTGCAAGTCATAGGCTTGTGATGAATGGACTATTGTTTGAGCAGCGAAAAAACCTTCTTGCTTGCACTTCACGCCCTTTCTCAAATCCAAACGCAGGCCTCTACCTTTCCACACGCATCCTATGCCAAAGTAAAGAAAAATAGATTGCAAAAACTGTAGGAAAGAGATTAATCTGCAACAAATCATCAAAACATAGCAAAGAGATAAATCGTACCCTCCCTTGTCTATCTGTGGGAAAAATGGTGAAGAAAAATTGCCTTGAAGGATCCACCAATCTTGCATGCAGATTTACGTTGCAATCAGCAGAGACCTCCTAAATCTCATATTAGAGATATCATTGCATGGACATGAGCGCGAGCCTCTCTCAGAGGTCAATGGTCCATGAAAATGTGTGGGCCGCTATCACTGCCTTAGAAATGCTGGAAATTTGTGCCTCCATACATGCCAATAGGCCACAATTCTTGCAATTCAAAAATAAAACCACTGCAGAAGATAATAGAGTCATCCAAGTTATGGGTGGTGTTGATTTAACAAAATACAAATGAATTGCTTCACTTTTGGCTTGCAAATATCTCCTTCCTGCTTTGATACCATGTAGAATTTAACAAAAGAGTTTCCATAAATATTACTTCTATACAAGTAGTAATGAAAATATCAGTTTGTAATTTTAAAAACTTTATTGGAGTTTAGAACTTGTTTAAAAGACTTCCTATGATACATTTCAACAACATTTAGTGTTTTTTTATATTAAGTAGTGAATGTTGGAGTTTCACTCCACTCCCACATCCGTTTCCTCCCCTTACCGCACCCTCGTGCCTTCAAACTCACCAGCTCACGGTTCGGCAATGTCTATTGGACTACCATCCCTTCTCTTTCCTATCCATGGTCTCACGATGGTCTATTCCATAGTCTACATCTGACCGTGGTTATCCCTTTCACAGTCAGCGGTTGCACGGTGGCCTCATTCCACTGTTACCTCGCTACTGCGGACTAACTGCATGATGCCTGCAACAATGCCGTTAACCACCAGATCATAGTCACCGCCTTCCCATGGTTATCAATCTAACCGTGTGTGGTATCGTGGTGTTTGTCGTTCCTCCCAGCCTTATTGCTTACTAATCGTCGAAAAACGGTTACCTCTTTATCGCAGTCCCTTCACTAACCATCGACGATACAATGGTGGACCGTTGGCTGACTTCCAGAGCACCAATGACTACACCACAATCATCATCCTCTCTCACCATGGTAATGTGGGTTAGCATCTCTTGCTGGTCACCGCGTTTACTGCGGCCTTTCCAAAACCTTCAGCGGTAGCGTGGTAGTTGACTATGTTTGACCTTTCTTGGTGGTGTTGTTTTGTATGGTGTGCGCTGGTGGAAAATTAGGATATATAGGATGATAAGTTAAGTCTAAAGGACTATTTTTAATCTGATTTGACTTTGTATGGACAGGTTTTTGCTGGCTTATGTATTTGCCTTTAATATGTTATTGACTTTGACTTGGCCGTAAACTTTTATTTAACTCGCATGATTTTTGAAGACAAAATTTTTAATAGAATATTGCTCTGAAGAAGCAAACAATTGAAGTAATTTGTTGTACTAATTTGGGGACCTGTTAATTGTAGCCCCCCCTTAGAGTTATATGATTTTTAATCAAATGAAATATTTTCCAACACTTTGTTAGCAACGAAATAAGTTATGGTCTTATTAGTCTTAAAATAGCATTTAATCTATGCAACAAATGAATATATTCTATAGAAAAGAGCCTCAACATCGACAATCAATAACATCTTCTCCTCGTCACCGTGGTCACCGCGGCCTCTCCAAAACCTTCAGTGGTTGCATGGTAGTTGACTTCTTTTGACCTTCCTTCGGTGGCAGTTAGTGGGTTCTGCGTTGGCATTTTAAAGAACATTTTTTTGTTGTCATCCGATAGGACTGTCTTAAATATGACTATGATGAATGTTTAATTCAATGAAACTTTTTTTTTGCTAGCATTTGTAACTGCCATTAATTGTATTAATTTTGACTTGGCCATAAGCTTTTATATACTGGCATGTTTGTAATTTTTTAACAACAAAAGTTTAATAGAGATAGCTTTGAAGTAGCAAAAGAATTTTTGAATGATGTTTTGTGTTAGAATATAATATTGAAATTATTTTTCTATGTATGTTTTTATTCTCTACGATTTTCCTTCACATGGTATCAGAGCCTAAGGCTATTTGAGGAGAGTTTGTAAATCATGGCAACAAGCACAAGCTTGAGTAATCCCCAAATTCCACAATTGAATGGAAATAATTATTACTGGTCCATAACAATGAGACCATTATTTTGTTCACAAGATTTATGGGAGTTTGTAGAGAATGGGTTTCTAGAACCGGCAGATGCAACAACATATAATGGCTTGACACAAACAGAGAAAGATTTACTGAAAGATAACAAGAAGAAGGATTCAAACACACACTTTTCCATTCTACAAGGTGTACATGAAAGAATTTTTCCCAGTATTTCAGCCACTACCAAGTCCGAGCAAGCATGGGACATTTTACAAATTTCATATCAAAGAATGGACAAAGTTAAAATTGCAAAGTTGTAAATACTGAGAAGAGAGTTTGAGACTCTGTTTATGAAAGAAAATGAGTCTGTAGATTCATACTTTACTCAAATAATCGGACTGGTAAACTAGATGAGAACACATGGAAAAATATTAGAAGATTTCAAAGTTGTAGAAAAGATTATAAGAAGCTTACCCACAAGATTTGAGTCAGTTTCAGTCACAATAGAGGAGACAAAGGACCTCACCCAGTATTTAGTTGATGAGCTTTATGCTTCACTAATTTCTCATGAGCATAAACTCAGCAGAACAAGAAATATGTCATTGGAGCATGCATTCAAGTCACAAGTTTCAATTAACCAAGGAAGAGGCAGACGTAGAACGAATTTCAGAGCAAAAGGAAGAGGCTTCAACAAAGGTGGAAGAAATAACCAGTTAAGTTCAAGTGGAAGAGGCAACAACCAAAACCCATCTCAGAATTTTCCTCAAGGACAAAGGTATGATAAATCTTAGTTCCAATGCCATTATTGTAAAAAATTTGGACACTATATGAATGAGTGTAGGAAGAAGCAGTATGATATGGGTAAACAAAATTCAAACTTTACCAGAGAGAGTCAAGACCATAGACTAGATAAAACACACTGTTTTTAGCCTGTAATGTAGCACAAGCTAGTGAGAAAGAAGTTTGGGTTTTTAGACTCAGGTTCTAGTAATCATATGATAGGGAATTTAGAGTCGTTTACTAGTCTAGATGAGAATATCAAGTCAGATGCCACCCTAGGTAATGACAACAAATTGTCAGTTAAAGGAAAAGGGAATGTTAATATTCTGACCAAGCAGGGGGAGGAAAAATATATCTCAAATGTTTATTTTGTGCAAGGTCTGAAACACAATTTGATGAGTGGAGGACAACTTGTTCAAAAGGGTTATAGAGTGACTCTCAAGAATGGGTTGTGCACTATTTTAGACAAATACCCAAGTAGCCAGTTGATAGAAAAAATCAATATGAAAAATAATAGGATGTTTCCTTTGAGAATTCAGCCAGCCATAAGCACAAACTATGCACAAGCACAAGAGGTGTCAACTATGAATCAAACTATATTTCAGGCAGAAGTGAAGGATGGAAATTGGCTTTGGCATTTAAGATTTGGTCATTTAAATTTTGGTTGTCTGAATTTGCTTCATAGGAAGATCATGGTAAAGGGAATTTCGTTAATTGAAAAACTTGAGAGAGTTTGTGAAGGTTGCATACTAGGAAAGAAACATAGAGAGTCTTTCCCAATAGGGAAATCCACAAGAGCAAAAGTCCCATTAGAAATTGTTCATTTGGACTTGTGTGGTCCAATGTAGACACCTTCAATAAGTGGTAGTTATTATTTCCTGAATTTCATGGATGATTATTCAAGGAAGACATGGGTCTATTTTTTGTAACAGAAAAGTGAAGTGTTTAAATTCTTTTGCCAATTTAAGTCTCTAGCTGAAAAACAGAGTGGTAATTTTATCAAAGTGCTAACAACAGATAGAGGATGTGAATAAATATCAAGATAGTTTTTAAATTTCTGCACAGAACATGGAATACACAAACAGTTCACAACAAGATACACACCTCAATAGAATGGGGTAGCTGAGAGGAAAAACAAAACCATAATGGAGATGGCTAGAAGTATGTTGAAAGCCAAGCATTTAACAAATGAAATTTGGGCTGAAGTTGTATCCTGTGCAGCATATATCATGAATAGATGTCGAACAAAAAGTGTGATGAATATTATCCCTGAAGAACCATGGCCAGGTAAAAAGCATAGTGTATTAGATATGAGAATTTTTGGATGTGTTTCATATGCACATGTACCTGATCAGTTGAGGAGAAAACTTGATAACAAAGGAGAGAAATGCATTTTTGTTGGATATAGTGATGAATCCAAAGCACATAAATTGTTTAATCCAACAACGAAGAAAGTGATAATCAACAAGGATGTTCAATTTTTTGAAGATGAAGCATGGGATGGAATTAAAGAGAGTACAATCAATATCCCTCAAGATGAGAATGATATTATAGTTCCATCTAATGTACCTACTATCCCTATTCAACCTCAAGCAAGTGGTCAACAATTGACACCAACTAATAATATAAGAGAAACAACAAGAGGACTGCAGACACCAACCACAACAAGAACCTCTGGCGTAGGACCTTCAAGTCCACATTCTGTAGATTCAAGTGATCTTTCAAATCCAACTTTAGCAAGCATGAGAAGGCAGAAAATTAGAAGCATGAGTGATATTTACAATCAAAATGAAGGTGAGAATAAGAGAATAATCCTCAACAATTTATAGTATTTTCTTTTTATTCTCAAGCTAAAGATCCAATTCATTATGAAGATGCAATCAAAGAAGAAGAGTGGATAACAACAATGGATGATGAGATAGATTCAATTGAAAAAAATTAGACATGGGAGTTGCAGAGTCTTCCAAAAGACAAAGATTTCATAGGTGTTAAATGTTTTTATAAAACAAAATTTAATGCAAATGGAGAAGTGCAGAAGGACAAAGAAAGATTGGTTGTAAGGGGTTATGCACAACAACATGGAATAGATTATAATGAAACTTTTGCACTTGTAGCATGCCTTGACACAGTTAGAATGTTATTGACCTTAGCAACACAAAATAATTGGTTAGTTCACCAAATGGATGTTAAATCAACATTCCTCAATGGCTATCTTGAAGAGGAAGTTTACATTGAATAGACACCTGGATATGAGATATTAGGAAAAGAAGATAAAGTCTACAAGCTGAAAAAGGCACTGTATGGTTTTGAAACAAGCTCTGAGAGCTTGATATAGTAGAATAGATAGTTATTTAATACAAAACGGATTTAGCAGATGCAAAAATGAACCAACACTGTATACTAAAGTGAATGATGATGGTGAAATATTTATTATTTTTTTGTATGTTGATGTTTGATCTTAACTGGAAATTTGTCAATTGAAATGTTCAAAGAAGCAATGATGAAAGAGTTTGAGATGACAGACTTAGTTCTGATGAAGTATTTTCTTGGCATTGAGGTAACACAAAATGACAATGGAATTTTTATTTCACAGGCAATGTATGCTAATGATGTTTTGAAAATATTTAATATGGTGAATTGAAAATCAACACCCATTCCAATGTTGACTAGTCTGAAATTGAGCAAGGAAGACAAAGGCTCGGATGTTAATCCAACTTTGTATAAATAGCTGGTAGGGAGCTTGATGTATTTAATAGCCACAAGGTCTGATATAATGTTTTTAGTTAGTTTAATTTCTAGATTCATGGAAGCACCAAAATAGTCACATTGGATGGTTGGAAAGAGAATTTTAAGATACATTAATGGAACAAAACATTTTGGCATTCAGTATAGCTGATCAGAAGAATTTAAATAGCCTATAGTCACATTATCTTTAGCTGAAGCTGAGTATGTTGCAGCCACAAGCACATCTTTCCAAGAAGTATGGATGAGAAGAATATTGATGGAGATTCAAAATGAGCAGACAGAGGCAACAATTTTTTTTTGTGATAACAATTCAGCCATTTCCCTCTCAAAGAATCTTGTGTTTCATAAGTGGAGTAAGCAAATTGATATGCAGTTTCATTTCATCTGAGAGGTGATCAACAATGGAGAAATCATTCTAAAGTTTTGTAGGTTAGACGAGCAGCAGGCATAAATTCTTACCAAGTCACTAGGCAGAGATGAATTCATACGCCAAAGAATCATACTGGGCATCACAAACTGCACGATTTTTGTTCAAGGGGGAGTGTTGGAGTTTCACTCCGATCCAGTATCCGTTTCCTCCCCTTACCATGGCCCCGCGACTTCAAACTCACTAGCTTGTGGTTTGACGGTGTCTACCGGGCTACCGTGACCCTTCTCTTTCCTATCCATGGTCTCACGGTGGTCTGTTCCATAGTCTATCGCTTTACCATGGTCATCTGCTTCACAGCCAGTGGTTGCACGGTGGCCTCATTCCACTATTACCTAGCTACCGCAGACTAACTGCATGATGCCTACAATAATGCGGTTAACCACCAGATCATAGTCACTGCCTTCCCGTAGTCATCAGTCTAGCCACGTGCGTAATCACAGTGTTCGTCGTTCCTCCTAGCCTTGCCGCTTACTAACCGTCGGAACACAGTTACTGCTTTACCGCGGTCCCTTCACTAACTGTCTATAGTACAACGGTGGACCATCCGCTGACTGCCAGAGCACCAACCGCCACACCGTGACCATCATCCTCTCTCACTGTGGTAATGTGGATTAGAATTTCTTGCTGGTCATCGTGGCCTCTCCAAAACCTTTTGCGGTAGCACGGTAGTTGACTATGTTTGACCTTTCTTGGTGGCATTGTTTTGTATTGTGTGCACTGGCCGATAGTTAGTATATATAGGATGATAAGTTAAGTCTAAAGGATTGTTATTAAGCTAATTTGACTTTGTATGGATAGGTTTTTGCTAGCATATGTATTTTCCTTTAATATGGTATCAATTTTGACTTGGCTGTTAACTTTTATTTCATTGGAATGTTTGTAATTTTTGAAGACAAAAGTTTTAATAGAATATTGCTCTAAAGAAGAAATTTTTTTTTTTGTGTTGTTCTGTGTTAAAATAGAATATTGAAATTATTTTTCTGTGTATGTTTTTATTCTCTACCATTTTCCTTCAGTGAAAGCTCACTTGTGATGAGCTAATGTGGTTTTGTTTTCTGACACTATTTTATTGGTGTATTGGTTGATACAAGAAGGATTGAGTAAACTCACGTGGAATGCCCTTGGAGGATTGAGGGAACTCATGTGGAATTCCCTTGCAGGATAGATAGGATACTAGAATGTTGTTGTAGGATAAATAGGGATAGTATTTTTCTTTGACAATTGTAGTGTTCTTGTCCTCTTCATCCTATACAAAGAACTTGTTCATGAATCTTATTTACTCAAGTCTAGCCAGTAATTTATAAATTTGGAATGGTTACATGTCACAAGTTTAACCCACTAAGCTACTTCTATAGATGTTGTCCATGGACAAACTGGGAATTTTGCAGGCATTATTCTACTGTGTGGATTTTATATTAGAATAATTAGGTTTTTGTATGTGACTTGATGCGTGAACATGTTATCCGTTTGAATTCTCCTTCATATTTGAATGATAATTACCCTATCGAGCTCATCGAAGCTTTTACTGAGTGTTTGGATTTTCTATATTTTAAGCATATTATTTAATTGATTTACTATTGAGATTTTGAGGTGCTTCTAAGATGTTACCACAGGTATCTAATAGGTACAATCCAGAATCAACTATCCCAAATTTTGATAGAACATAACAAGATTTTGGATATTATCTTTATATCTACATGTAGTTTATAAAAGATGAATATTTTATGGTCTCATTCTTAGCTTCCTACATTTCTTTTTGAAAAAAAAAATGATATTTAAATAACATAAATATGTTATGCACTTACATTTCCTATTAAATATATTGATTTGGACTTAAAATTATAACAATCTAACAGATGCCTCCTTATTCAAATCGTTATGTATTTAATTATCTCTAAATTTTATAGCATTCCATGATGGAGAACACACCTTTGTTTATTGCAACCTTAAAACATTTAAATCTAACCAACTTCAATAGGTCTTGGAATTGCGGGATGGTACATTCTTTACCACCTTTAAAATTATAATGATAATTAACTTGCCAAAACTTTGTAGAGCCGAGTAATAGTCAGAAAAAATACAAATATTGTTAAATCTATACTATTTTGTTTATTAAATAGTTGGAAAAAATACAAATATTGCTAAATATTTTAAATATATAATTAATCTATAAATTATGAAATTAAGTGTCATGTTTTTTAGTGTTTTGAATATGTATATCTTATAAGGGAGAGGGGTCAATAGTTACGTGGGATTGAATTATTGGTATACTACTTATCGTTATAAGATTTACTCTTGTAATATATTTATACTATATACTATCAATAATTAGGTTACATGTAAATCAAAAAATAGCCAAATGTTGGTCAAGATGGATCCATAGATAAACACATGAGAACATATGAATGCTATATTAACAAGTGAAGTCCAACCCTTCTTTCTCCGCAGGTGATGCAATTTGTGTTGGGACATTAGGTCAACAAGAAATAGAAAGGAGAGAAGTAAATGTATCTAATATGGCCACATCTTCTACTCATGAAGCTAGGTTGGAGAGAGCACTTAAGGATTTAATAGATGTTGTGGAAATCCCTCCACCCCCACACCAATCTTCTAAACTTCAATGTTTATGTTGAAATGCTTTAGATTCATAGAGTTGAATTCAGTTGTATAATCTTGATTTTAATTAGTAAAGCTATGCTACAAGAAAGATTTCAAAATGGTTATTGGCACACATTTATCGGCAACAACATATTTTCTAAACTGGAAGTAAAATGCCAATTTAAATCAAAAGCGATAAAAATGAAGACGATAAAATGTTGCTGTAGTGGAAATGCCTTTCAACGTTAATTACATCATGGCGTAAAAGCACAAAGTTGTGTCATACATTCAGCCAACATATCAGCACAACTGGATTTAAGTATTTCTAACTACAAATAAATTTTGGTCAAACATATGACCTAGTAAGATTCATTCTAGCTAAGTTAGATACTTCCACAATTTATTCAACTAAAATTGTTGGCTAAAAATATATGGAGCACCACTTTGAGTCCAATTTACCAAAAAAATAAATTAATTGGAAAACTTGAAGTTTTAATAACTCCTCCTCATGTAAATAACATTTTAAAAAAAATGTAAAAATACCCTTTTGTAGATCCATAAGTGTCGTTTTCAAAAACATATTTATTTTAATGGTTTAATTATTATTATTATGTATATTTTTATTTATACTAAAAGTAGGTTATCAAGAAAAAATATTAGGTTGATTACCATGCCAAGGAAAAATACTAAAACTTACTAAAAAAAATTGAAAAAAATATGATGCACTAGATAAAATAATCTATTTTAGGATGATATAATTTTTTTTCCATTTTAGATAAATATTTAATATGAATTTTGACATCCGATGAAAACAGTTTTTTTTTATTCACGCACATTTTAATACTTATATACAAATATATATTTGTCAAAATTGTAAAAAAATATATCCATGCACTAAAGTTTCAAGTTATAAATACACAAAAAATTTGAAAGAAAAAAAAAAAATTACTATAAAAAGTTTCACTCCTGTGCAACTTCATTTTTCAACATTTTATCAGCAACTAAATTATAGTGTTAATTTATGAAAAACTAGTTTAAAATAATTGTTTAATTTCTTATAAAAAATAAAAACATTAAATATACTAAAAAATACATATTTTACTAGTTTACATCATTTAAAAATTCAAAACATATATGCTACTTTTTAGTGATTCAAGTTTAAAAGTTGGATCAACATTGGTTGTTTCCTTTATAAAGTGTGACACAACTTTGTGCTTTCACCCCATGATGTAATGCCCTGCCACACAACCCTAGAGGAAGTTTCAATTCACTACAAAAGCGTACTAATTTTTTTTTTTAAAGTGCATTATACATACATGTTCACCTAAAATTGACAACCTCCCCTAAGGCTACGTAACCGAGATTACTTAATTCCCATTCACATACATCAACTAAATTACATTGCAATAAACATTTCAAGTAATGACATACATCTAACATAAGTAAATACAAGGTAGAATAGATTAACCATCACATAATTCCATTACATAAACCATTACAAGATTACAATCCTCATTCCCAGAATGAGTAAAAATACATAAGTATAATAATTACAAGATCCACCTCATAACAACAAGAGGGGTAAATACAACTGATACAAGAAGAATTACAATAGTACAAGAAGAGTATAACAATATCCAAAAGCTGTCCAACTGGATGTCTCGCTTCCATGAACTGAATAACAAAGGGGGACCCAATAGTTTTGGTGCATGTTCCACCCTACCTAGTGGTACCCGAAGGCCCACCCCCCATGCTAGGAGATAGTAAAAATACAAGATGGACAAGAAATCTACTACCTCTAACCAAAGGCTGACTAACTGAACAAACTGACTCAACCATATAGATGCACAATATAAATCTAACACTAACATGGTTACATTGCTTCCAGACATAATAGAATCAAGTGTGCTACAGAACCATACACACAACATATAATCAAGGTTATCCTAGATAGAGTGTCATTGCAAGGTGCATCATGAGATCTCCTCTGGGCATCCTTCATAGGCTCCGGTAATCTTGGTGACCTCAACCGAATCCCGGCCCTCATACTCACTCAAGCGGAATCAACTACCTTTCGTATGGACAAGCTAGCTGATCTTGCCATTCCAGGCCTCCTCACTCACCCCAAGTCTAAACAAGCCCTTGTGTCTGCGAGTGAAGTTAATTTTATCTTGGTTAATATGAATGCATCCTAGTAATCTAAGTACTTTGCTTTAATTATCACTTCTTAAAAACACTTTCGAAGGTTACCCGGTTTACCTCTTTGGGCTCTGGCCCCTAACAAAAGCCACTCCTCTAATGGATAACTCACTACTCAAATCTAGACTCCAAGGGTGACTCAAGTGTCATAGAACTGAATAACTCAGTCTCTCCTAATCTAAGAGATGACAATAAGAATCCCACTCCAACACTAGGAGGAAAACATACTCAAATAAATCTACCCAAGGAATAACGAATATCAACTAACATGGGAATGACCCACATACACTGGAAGACTTTACAATAATTGCACAATTCACCCTTTCCCAAAGCATCCACTTAAAAAGGGAAATAACATACTAAAGCATTGATAAAGAAAATACACTATGTTCGGATACATTAAATCCATATTCCTACTTAAAGCATCTCGCAAAAAATTTAATCTAATAAACATACAAATATTCATCAACTGAATAAATCCTCCTTTTAAATAAACATATATCAACACTTAATAAAAATGCATAAACAAAACATTTCACTTAATTCACTGTCCATCTACTTGCATGTTTTAAAAGTGTTAACAAAATATATTAAGAATAAATATCTATACTCTCATATTTGATTTGAAATTCTAAACTAATAAAAATAAATAAAATCTTCTATAATATTCATGTTAAACCTTTGTTTTACAATAATTACCAGTCTGAGACAAAATAACTAAATTTTGAAATCTGTTCACACTCATATATTAATTTCCCCATTTATAGATAACATTTTCATTTATATTAAATATTATATTTTTAATATTTAATATGTCAAAATATACATCTTTTGATTAAATGAAATACATTATACAAAAACAAATAAATTTTAAACAAAACAAAATTAAATTAAAAATTAAATTAAATCAAATACACAGGAATTAAAAATTACATCACGAAAGAAAACATGTGACTCACCTGGCGTACCGGTGGTACCCGCACCTGACGTCGAGTGTACATTGTACAGTGGCCGGCGTACCATCATCATCGCCTACTGTACAATGTGCAGCGGTCGACGCTAGTATGGGTGGCCGCAGCTCCCATGGGGAGTGCGTCCCCCCAAAAGGGTGGGCGCACTGCCCATGGCAGTTGCGTCCATCCATATGGATGCATGCGACGGTGGGGGTTTGACCTCCCCATCCGTCCACTTCACTTTTCCCTATTTTTTTTTATTTTTTATTTTTTATTTTTTTACTTTATTATATTCAATTAAGTTTTATCAATATTTAAACACAGATTCCCAAAAGCAGTAACATTCGACATTACACAGTACGGAATTCGAAAAAGGGAATTTTGACAAAATCCCAGGTGTCAAAATCAAAGGCTAATAATATTTATTTATATATATATTATATGCAATTACATATAATATATATATAAGTTAATATATATAAATATATAAAAATTTACCAGAATCTCCATAATAGGTAAAATTGAGAAAATGTAAAAAAACCAGAATAAGAAAAATTCTTCTAATTTTCCAGAATTTCTTCCAACATTTAAAAGGGTTTAATTTTAATTTTCTACAATTTAATCTTACAGATTTTATAAAATTTATACAAAGACTTTGTACAGAACTAATTTTTGTTTGATTTTCAATGTAATTTTCTACGGGGTTTGAGTTTGCAAAACAGATCTGATTATTTTCAAACTAGATTTTCCACAATAAATCCTAAATGTTTGAGAACAATTAAAATTTAAATTTAAACAATGGATCAATAGTTTTGTATACTAAATAATCTCCTACGGTAAATTTATCAAAATTTCCTCAACCATTAAATTAAAAATTGAAACAAACGTGTAGTATAAAACTTGGAAAGTGATGCTACAGAAGATGATGAAATTTTCTTGATAGAAGCCTCCTCCAAGCTTTTCCTCAAAAGTGCAATCAATTCCAATTCCAAAATCCAAAATTTGTTTCAAACCCTACTTGTGCAATTTCTTCAAAAAATATTCCCAAATTCCTCTGAAAATAATAATCCTTCCAAAAAACTTCTTTTCAAAATTGAAACATGCATTCATATTAAAACTAAAATATCTCATCTAACTCTAATTTCCTTTTGCATGCAAAGTGAAAATAGATATTTATTTCCTTTTCCCATTTTCGAAAACCCCAAATTGATTTTAAAATGCAATTTTACTTTTCTTTCAATTTCTTTAATTTAATTTAATTAAATTTAATGCAATAACTCAATTAATTAATTTTAATTATTTAATAGTTAAATTCAACCTTTTCCAAGATTAATATAATTAATAAAATAAATTAAAATTTAATTAATACAATTTCATAATCAACATATATACTTCATCTAAGCATAGATTTCACTTAATATTAGAATAAACTCTACTTTCAACAATACAATAATTCTAACATAATGATTGAATAAAAAAGCATCACAATAAAATCATATAACACTAAACCAAGTAGACATGACTCACAAAAAAGAATGAATGACACACTAAGGTTAGGGTGTAGACCTGACACATGTTACCTAGTTACTATCTCCCTTTCAACTTAACCTTTGGATTGACACGCTCAAACCTGTGAAACCAGGTGGAGTCGATGTCATGTACCTGCAAGCTGCAACCAAGTAAACAACATAATACAGTATATGTAGTATATAATACACACCATGAAGAATAAATCACAGATTCGCAGGGCGCTCGCAAGCGAGTGATGCGAACCGTCCTCTTCACCAATACACTCATCCAAGACTGACATTACATCATAATCAGAAATCACATAATACAATATCTCAAGCTAACTCTACTAACATCTATAATCCATAATGCATGTGAAACAATAGTCAGATAATCCACATCTCACAATAATCAATGTCGCTCAATAGTAGCCATCAAAACACAAACAACCAGGTGTGTCCAGTATAATAGTAGCTGCATCCCAAACATAGCATCAAGAAAACACACAAAAAGCAAAACAGAGGGGTATTACATTCTCCCCCCCAAAGACCAGGCTTACTCCTAGAAGCCTGCAAACAAATAGGGATATAATTCCCTCATCCTAACTGCATCCTCCCAGGTGGATGAAGTATCATGCCTGGGATCCCACTGTATTCTGACCTGCTCAATATCTCGCCCTCGAAGAGCGAGCGTTCTGTGCTCCATTACGGCCACGGGCTCCAAAGCCAGCTGGCCGTCCTCTACCTGTAAAGAATCCCAATCAAGGACATGAGTAACATCTAGATGATAAGGTCAAAGAACTAAAACATGGAAAATGTCATGTATACGTGAAAGACTAGGCGGAAAAGGGAGTCGATAAGCAACTGGACCAATCTTTTCAAGTATCTTGAAAGGTCCGACAAAGTGAGGTGCCAACTTAGAACCCTTTCCATATCGGATAGGACTCTTTCGTGGATGCACCCTCAAGAATACTCTGTCGCCAACAGAAAACTGACGATCCACCCTATGTGCATCTGCATACTTCTTTTGCCTATCCTGTGCTGCCACCAAGTGCTCCCTAATCCGATCCACCTGCTGCTCCATATCCTGTAACATCTCAGGTCCTAATAACACTCTGTCCTCCAATCGATCCCAACTAAGAGGAGTACGACAAGGATTTCCATACAAGGCTTGGAAAGGTGCCATGCCTATGGAACTCTGGTAGCTATTATTATACGCAAACTCCACTAGATAAAGATAATCCTCCCACTGTGTCTGTTGATCCATGACATACATGCGTAACATATCTTCGAGGATTTGATTAACCCTCTCTATTTGTCCATCTGTCTCAGGGTGATATGCTGAACTAAAGTTCAACTGTGTCCCCATAGTATGCTATAATGATGTCCACAAAGCTGAAGTAAACACTGGATCCCTATCAGAAATAATCTGACACAGAATTCGGTGCAACCTCACAATATCCTCCATGAACACTCTAGCAACTGATGATGCATTATAGGAAGCACGCATAGTCGAGAAGTTTGCAACCTTCGTCAACCTATCGACCGTCACCATAATGGCATCATGTCGTCACGAGGAGTTGGGTAAACCAACAATGAAATCCAGTGAGATAATATCCCATTTCCACTCAAGTACAAGGTGTGGTTGAAGAAGCCCTGCTAGATGTTGGTGTTCAGCCTTCACTCGCTCACACTCCAAACACCGCGCTACAAAATCTGCAATATCCCTCTTCGTCCCTGGCCAGAAATATAACTGGCATAGATCTACGTGCATCTTCTTCACCCCAGGATGGGCTGAATAAGGCGCACGATGAGCCTCAATCAAAACCAAAGATCGAAGGTCACCTACTGAAGGAACGTAAATATGCTTTTAATTCCTAAGTAACCCATCTGACTCAAGTGAATATCCTGTAAATCTGCCCTCAAGAGGTCTACCTGCCTCAATCTCTGCTCTCACATCCTGGTACCAACTATCTACTGGAAGAGTAGCAAGAATCTGACTCCGTAAATCTACCATAAGAGTCATCTCAGAAATCACATGCCTACGTCTACTGAGGGCATCAGCTACAACATTCTCTTTCCCCTAAATATAGTTCACCTCAAAGTTATACTCACAAAGGAACTCCATCCAACGCATCTATCTAGCGTTAAGATTAGGCTAAGTGAAAATATACTGCAGACTCCTATGATCACTATGTAACTAAAACTTGTGCCCAAGTAAGAAGTGTCTCCATCTAGTCAATGCATGGACTACTGCCGCTAACTCAAGGTCATGTGTGGGATAATTAAGTTCATGATCTTTAAGTTTACGTGACTCATAAGCTATCACTCATCCCTCCTGCATCAAGACTGCACCTAAGCCCTCTAAAGATGCTTCTATACATACCACAAAATCTCCTGTGGGATCAGGTATCACTAAAATGGGTGCGCTAGTCAGCTTATCCTTAAGAACCTAAAAAGCTGACTCACACTGCTCTGACCATCCAAACCTCTTCCATTTCCTCTGAAGAGAAGTGATAGGATGACCTATCTTGGAAACACTCTGCACAAACCTCCTATAATATCTTGCAAGCCCCATAAAACTACGGATCTTTGCCACATTCATGGGCGTAGGCCAATCTAGAGTAGCTTGAATCTTCGAAGGATCCACAGATATTCCCTCTCCTGAGATCACATGACCAAGATACTTGATCTCAGACTTAAAGAACTCACATTTCGAGAAGTTGGTGTAAAGTTGGTTTTCTCGCAAACACTACAAAACCTGTCACAAATGCTCCTCATGTTCCTCTACTGTCCTGGAATATATAATTATATCATCAAGAAACACAAGAACAAACCTATCAAGGTACGTGTGGAATACTCCATTCATCAAACTCATGAACACAGATGGCACATTCGTCAACCCGAATGGTACCACAGTGAACTCGTAGTGACCATACCGTGTCCGAAACGCTGTTTTATGTATATCTGCATCAAAAATACGGAGCTGACGGTATCCCGACTTAAATTCTATCTTCGAAAAGATGGTAGCACCTTTGACTTGGTCAAACAAGTCATCTATCCTAGGAAGTGGATAATGATTCTTGATCGTTACCATGTTCAACTGCCGATAGTCAATGCACAACCGAAGTGAACTGTCCTTCTTCTTCACGAAGATGACAGGTGCTCCCCAAGGTGAAACACTAGGACAAATAAATCCCTTCTCTAATAACTCCTCCAACTGCAAGCCAAGCTCTTTCAGCTCCTGAGTAGTCATACGGTAAGGTGCTTGTGAAATAGGCTCTGATCCCGGTACTAAATCAATCTTAAAATCTATATCTCTCCTAGGTGGCATCCCTAGAATGTCATCAGGAAAGACATCTATGAGCTCCTGAAGAACAAGATGACTATCAAGAGTTACCTTCTCCTCTCCATCTCCTAAACCCAAATCCTCAACTGTAACTGCAAACAACTGACATCCACGATGAACACATCTCCTCAACTGCATAGCTGAGATGATCCTCAAAGATATCGGTCTCTGAACTCCTATAATATCCACCTCTCCACCTGTTGCATTAATGCACCAAATCAACTTACGTCAATAATCAATAACCGCTCGGTGAGCCTCTAACCAATCCATACCTATAACAACATTGTAGGATCCCAGTGGTATAACTTGAAGATCTAAGGTAGTGGAAAGTGGTCCAATCTCCAACCTACAGTCAGGTACTATAGAATGTGATGCAATCTTCACACCAGACGCTAACTCTACCTGCCACCTATCGACTTGCCTTACGGCACCCAGTCTGCAACGTGACATGATCGATGATGAAATAAAAGAATCAGATGCTCCTAAATTGAAAAGAATAGTAATAGGGTTACCCTATAACATACCATAGGTCTCTACCACAGAACCCTGGTGCTCTGCCTGGCAGTTATGAACCACTGCAAACACATGATGTCCTCTGCCAGCATCTCCCACTGTCGGCTTTGATGCCACTGGTCTTTGTGTAAATCCCAACGTGCCCTTATTGGGACACATCCTAGCAATATGGCCCTACTGACCACAAGAGAAGCAACCTATGCATCTACCATAACCTCTGCCTCCTGCTGGTGCACTAGACTGCTGTACACTGCGTCCAAAAGTAGACTGGGCACTCTAAGCGGGTTGCTCAGCATTGAAACGCTTCATGCGCCTCCAGTTCCTATTACCCTGTCCCTGCTGGAAACCTTTTCGTTTCCCCTGAAATGACTGCTGTTGACTGCCTTGTATTGATACCTGCTGAGTCTTAGGAGGCACAACTCCCTGTGTCTGTCCCCCTCAAGCACTAGTCCCAGCTCCTGTATCACCACCAATACTAACACCTGTATGACCTCCCAGTGCCATAGTCTATCTCCATAGACTTGGGTTAAAAGACTTGAACACCTCCACTGATACGGGCATTTAAGCCCCTGATGAAATGTTGCACTAGCATTCCCTCATCGTCCCTTATACCTACGAACTGTTTAAGTTCGTAGAATCTCCTCTCATACTGATCAACTGTCATAGCTGGCTGACATATGGCATGAAACTCATTGCCTCTACGCTGACGCCAATGCTCAGAGAGAAAGCAAGCTCTAAATCTCTCAAGAAAAATCTCCCAAGATACTGTACTCATGTCTATATGGAGCTTCTGCTCCTCTAGCTTCCACCAAGTGGCTGCAAATCCTCGAAGATGAATAACAGCGCACCGCGCTTTGGTGTTACTATCAAATGGGTGCATGGAGAAACATCGGTCAAGTCCTATCAACCAGGTTTCGGCCTCAAGACCGGTACCTACTCCATCAAATTGAGGCGGCTGTGATCGAATCAAGTCCCTCATATAATTCACTACTAACATATCAGACTGAGCTGTAACTATCACAATCGCAGGGTTACCTACTGGTACCTCCTGTCATATTCCTAATAATGCCATAGCCTCCTCGAAGGCTTTGCGTGCAGCTTTGACCCTAATAGGATCTAACTATCTACCACCACCTCCTGGATCATTTTGTGAAGCCTGATGCTCCTCCTACTCTGGTATACGTGACACATGAGGTGGCGAGTCATGCTGACTCTCCCCTCGACCACCTACTCCTACATAGACACAAAAGGGTATTAGACAATGTACACTTAAAAAAACCTACGCAACTAAGCTTAATGGGTACATCATAATCTCAGAGCACCCAGTGTTTAAACCTTGGCTCTGATACGATGTGTAATGCCCCGCCACTCAACCCTAGAGGAAGTTTCAATTCACTACAAAAGCGTACTAATTTTATTTTTTAAAGTGCATTATACATACATGTTCACCTAAAATTGACAACCTCCCCTAAGGCTACGTAACGCGATTACTTAATTCCCATTAACATACATCAACTAAATTACATTGCAATAAACATTTCAAGTAATGAAATACATCTAACATAAGTAAATACAAGGTAGAATAGATTAACCATCACATAATTCCATTACATAATTGCATTACATAAACCATTACAAGATTACAATCCTCATTCCCAGAATGAGTAAAAATACATAAGTATAATAATTACAAGATCCACCTCATAACAACAAGAGGGGTAAATACGACTGATACAAGAAGAATTACAATAGTACAAGAAGAGTATAACAATATCCGCAAGTTGTCCAACTAGATGTATCGCTTCCACGAACTGAAGAACAAAGGGGGACCCAACGGTTTTGGTGCATATTCCACCCTACCTAGTGGTACCCGATGCCCACCCCCCATGCTAGGAGATAGTAAAAATACATGGACAAGAAATCTACTACCTCTAACCAAAGGCTGACTAATTGAACAACCTGACTCAACCATACAGATGCACAATATAAATCTAACACTAACATGGTTACATTGCTTCCAGACATAATAGAATCAAGTGTGCTACAAAACCATACACACAACATATAATCAAGGTTATCCTAGATAGAGTGTCATCACAAGGTGTGTCATGAGATCTCCTCTGGGCATCCTTCAGAGGCTCTGGTAATCCTGGTGACCTCAACCGAATCCCGACGCTCATACTCACTCAAATGCAATCAACTACCTTTCATATGGAAAAGCTAGCTGATCTTGCCATTCTAGGCCTTCTCACTCACCCCAAGTCTAAACAAGCCCTTGTGTCTGCAAGTGAGGTTAATTTTATCTTGGTTAATGTGAATGCATCCTAGTAATCTAAGTACTTTGCTTTAATTATCACTTCTTAAAAACACTTTCGAAGCTTACCCAGTTTACCTCTTTGTGCTCCGGCCCCTAACAAAAGCCACTCCTCTAATGGATAACTCACTACTCAAATCTAGACTCCAAGGGTGACTCAAGTGTCATAGAACTGAATAACTCAGTCTCTCCTAATCTAGGAGATGACAATAAGAATCCCACTCCAACACTAGGAGGAAAACATACTCAAATAAATCTACCCAAGGAATAACGAATATCAACTAACATGGGAATGACCCATATACACTGGAAGACTTTACAATAATTGCACAATTCACCCTTTCCCAAAGCATCCACTTAAAAAGGGAAATAACATACTACAGCATTGATAAAGAAAATACACTATGTTTGGATACATTAAATCCATATTCCTACTTAAAGCATCTCGTAGAAAATTTAATCTAATAACCATACAAATATTCATCAACTGGATAAATCCCCTTTTTAAATAAACATATATCACCACTTAATAAAAATGCATAAACAAAACATTTCACTTAATTCACTGTCCATCTACTTGCATGTTTTAAAAGTGTTAACATAATATATTAAGAATAAATATCTATACTCTCATATTTGATTTGAAATTCTAAACTAATAAAAATAAATAAAATCTTCTATAATATTCATGTTAAACCTCTGTTTTACAATAATTACCAGTCTGAGACAAAATAACTAAATTTTGAAATCTGTTCACACTCAGATATTAATTTCCCCATTTATAGATAACATTTTCATTTATATTAAATATTATATTTTTAATATTTAATATGTCAAAATATACATCTTTTGATTAAATGAAATACATTATACAAAAACAAATAAATTTTAAACAAAACAAAATTAAATTAAAAATTAAATTAAATTAAATACACATGAATGAAAAATTACTTCACAAAAGAAAACATGTGACTCGCCTCGCGTACCAGCAGTACCCGCACCTGACGCCGACTGTACATTGTACAGCGGCCAGCGTACCATCACCGTCGCTGACTGTACAATGTACAACGACTAGTGCTAGTATGGGTGGCCGCAGCTCCCATGGGGAGTGCGTCCCCCCAAAAGGGTGGGCGCACTGCCCATGGCAGTTGCGTCCATCCATATGGATGCGTGCGATGGTGGGGCTTGACCTCCCCATCTATCCACTTCACTTTTCCCTATTTTTAATTTTTTTAATTTTTTATTTTATTATATTCAAATAAGTTTTATCAATATTTAAACACAGATTCCCAAAAGCAGTACCATTCAACATTACACAGTGCGAAATTCGAAAAAGGTAATTTTGACAGAATCCTAGGTGTCAAAATCAGAGGCTAATCATATATATATATATATATATATATATATATATATATTTATATATATTATATTATATGCAATTACATATTATATATATATATATATATATAAGTTAATATATATAAATATATGAAAATTTACCAGAATCTCCATAATAGGTAAAATTGAGAAAATGATCAAAAATCCAGAATAAGAAAAATTCTTCCAATTTTCTAGAATTTCTTCCAACATTAAAAAGGGTTTAATTTTAATTTCCTACAATTTAATCTTACAGATTTTAGAAAATTTATTCCAAGATTTTGTACAGAACTAATTTTTGTTTGATTTTCAATGTAATTTTCTATAGGGTTTGAGTTTGCAAAATAGATCTGATTGTCTTCAAACTAAATTTTTCCATAATAAATACTAAATGTTTGAGAATAATTAAAATTGAAATTTAAACAATGGATCCACAGTTTTGTATACTAAATAATCTCCTACAGTAAATTTATCAAAATTTCCTCAACCATTAAATTAAAAATTGAAACAAACATGAAGTATAAAACCTAGAATGTGATGCTATAGAAGATGATGAAATTTTCTTGATAGAAGCCTCCTCCAAGCTTTTCCTCAAAAGTGCAACCAATTCCAATTCCAAAATCCAAAATTTGTTTCAAAACCCTATTTGTGCAATTTCTTCAAAAATTCCCAAATTCCTCTGAAAATAATAACCTTCCAAAATCTTTCTCCCCCTCAAAAATTGAAACATGCATTCATATTAAAACTAAAATATCTAATCTAACCCTAATTCCTTTTGCATGCAAAGTGAAAATAGATATTTATTTCCTTTTCCCATTTTCGAAAACCCAAAATTGATTTTCAAATGCAATTTCATTATTCTTTCAATTCTTTTAATTTAATTTAATTAAATTTGATGCAATAACTCAATTAATTAATTTTTATTATTTAATAATTAAATTCAACCTTTTTCAAGATTTATTTAATTAATTAAATAAATTAAAATTTAATTAATACAATTTCATAATCAACATATATACTACATCTAAGCATAGATTTCACTTAATATTAAAATAAACTCTACTTTCAACAATACAATAATTCTAACATAATGATTGAATAATAAAGCATCTTAATAAAATCATATAATATTAAACCAAGTAAACATGACTCACAAAATAGAACGAACAACACACTAAGGCTAGGGCGTAGACCTGACACATGTTATCTAGTTACTATCTCCCTTTCAACTTAACCGTTGGATCGACACGCTCAGACCTGTGAAACTAGGTGGAGTCGATGTCATGTACCTGCAACCTGCAACCAAGTAAACAACATAATATAGTATATCCAGTATATAATACACACCGTGAAGAAGGAATCACAGATTCGTGGGGCGCTCGCAAGCGAGTGATGCGAACCATCCTCTTCACCAATACACTCATCCAAGACTGACATTACATCATAATCAAAAATCACGTAATACAATATCTCAAGCTAACTCTACTAACAACTATAATCCATAAAGCATGTAAAACAATAGTCAGATAATCCACATCACACAATAATCAATGTCGCTCAATAGTAGCGATCAAAACACAAACAACCAGGTGTGTCCAGTATAACAGTAGCTGCATCCCAAACATAACATAAAGCAAAACACACAAAAGCAAAATAGAGGGGTATTACATGAACTTTTACTAGGTATATTTTAAGCAATTATCATATAATAAATGAAGTATTTATAAGAGTTTAATCATAAATTATGAAAGCATATAGAAATGATATGGTAATCTTTGGACTTATAGATTATAGATAAGTTTTTTCTACTTATATTTAACATTGCATGCAAATATCATAAAATCATTCGTGTATTCAATGTTATATTGCTGGTTGTAGAATACATCTCACAATTATATTTTGTATGTAGGATAACATTCGAGCTTTAAATACTCAAGAGAACACATCAGATTAAGAATTTTTTATTTTTTTTCACATGCTTGCTTGGAAATTAGTTGTGTGATCATTAATATTTTAAGCGCAAATTACTTTGAACTAATAAAACTCCTAAGCTAACATAATTTTTTGATGTCTTGATCACCAAACTAGGTGCAGAGTTTACAAAGATTAAAATGAACAACACCTATTTTTGACTAAGATCAAATGGAAAGATCAAGGGTATAATCAAGCACAAAATGAAAACCATTTGAATCCATCTAAGAATTTTATAGTTACAGGACTCCATATGACCATTTTCATTTGCAATCTACAAGTATATATATTTAATGATAATGTGAGAGAAGAGTTAAAAAGTTTATATTGTTGAGTTTAATATCTAAATCCTTTTCTTGAATCATTTGTCTTCTTTTTATTAATAGTAAGTATTCACTTAAGATCTCTCTCTAAGATGGAACAATAAAAGCCTTCAAAAGTAAACTTTCTCACCAAAGTTGATAGAACTATCACGTGTTTCCAAGTTTTAGGGGAGATGTGAAAAATATCAATGTCAATCATCTTTTTGAAGCTCTACATAGAGAATGCACAAGTTCCCTAACATTGTTATAGTAAATAAAGAAGTCAAATATTTCTAAGTTGAATATACTAAAAATTGTTATCCTAGTAACTTTAAAACTACATTTCTTAAGAAATATGTGCACGATTTTAATAGATTGGTTATTAAATTTTTTCAATATATCAATATATAATCCTCTTGTAATATAGAAAAAATTAACTTGACACAATTCACCATCTGAAAATTCACCACCAACAATTCACCATGGGAAAATTCACCGCCATGACAAATTCACCTAAGGGAAAATTCACCAATAGCAATTCACCATTATTAAATCAAGGCAATATGATTCTCAACCACAACAATGTTCAAAGTCAACCTATAATGCCAAATTTAAAAATCACACCGAATGAGTGATTATCCAGAATCAAATTGTCCATGATCCCAGGAAAACACCACAAGGATACATTCCAAATCTGCTTGCTAAAAAACCAAGTCAACCATATCAAGAATGTCAAGGTCAAATCTTGTGAAAAAAAATTTCTACACTCAAAAAAATCATCGATTCATATCACCAAGAGACATCTCCACCCCAAAATCAATACACTCTTCCATTGGTTGAACCATGTCATCAAAGCATTGAGCTATCTCCACAA
>CM021100.1:527079592-527130407 GCA_007115665.2 Sequoiadendron giganteum | reverse complement strand
CAACGGTGGACCATCCGCTGACTGCCAGAGCACCAACCGCCACACCGTGACCATCATCCTCTCTCACTGTGGTAATGTGGATTAGAATTTCTTGCTGGTCATCGTGGCCTCTCCAAAACCTTTTGCGGTAGCACGGTAGTTGACTATGTTTGACCTTTCTTGGTGGCATTGTTTTGTATTGTGTGCACTGGCCGATAGTTAGTATATATAGGATGATAAGTTAAGTCTAAAGGATTGTTATTAAGCTAATTTGACTTTGTATGGATAGGTTTTTGCTAGCATATGTATTTTCCTTTAATATGGTATCAATTTTGACTTGGCTGTTAACTTTTATTTCATTGGAATGTTTGTAATTTTTGAAGACAAAAGTTTTAATAGAATATTGCTCTAAAGAAGAAATTTTTTTTTTTGTGTTGTTCTGTGTTAAAATAGAATATTGAAATTATTTTTCTGTGTATGTTTTTATTCTCTACCATTTTCCTTCAGTGAAAGCTCACTTGTGATGAGCTAATGTGGTTTTGTTTTCTGACACTATTTTATTGGTGTATTGGTTGATACAAGAAGGATTGAGTAAACTCACGTGGAATGCCCTTGGAGGATTGAGGGAACTCATGTGGAATTCCCTTGCAGGATAGATAGGATACTAGAATGTTGTTGTAGGATAAATAGGGATAGTATTTTTCTTTGACAATTGTAGTGTTCTTGTCCTCTTCATCCTATACAAAGAACTTGTTCATGAATCTTATTTACTCAAGTCTAGCCAGTAATTTATAAATTTGGAATGGTTACATGTCACAAGTTTAACCCACTAAGCTACTTCTATAGATGTTGTCCATGGACAAACTGGGAATTTTGCAGGCATTATTCTACTGTGTGGATTTTATATTAGAATAATTAGGTTTTTGTATGTGACTTGATGCGTGAACATGTTATCCGTTTGAATTCTCCTTCATATTTGAATGATAATTACCCTATCGAGCTCATCGAAGCTTTTACTGAGTGTTTGGATTTTCTATATTTTAAGCATATTATTTAATTGATTTACTATTGAGATTTTGAGGTGCTTCTAAGATGTTACCACAGGTATCTAATAGGTACAATCCAGAATCAACTATCCCAAATTTTGATAGAACATAACAAGATTTTGGATATTATCTTTATATCTACATGTAGTTTATAAAAGATGAATATTTTATGGTCTCATTCTTAGCTTCCTACATTTCTTTTTGAAAAAAAAAATGATATTTAAATAACATAAATATGTTATGCACTTACATTTCCTATTAAATATATTGATTTGGACTTAAAATTATAACAATCTAACAGATGCCTCCTTATTCAAATCGTTATGTATTTAATTATCTCTAAATTTTATAGCATTCCATGATGGAGAACACACCTTTGTTTATTGCAACCTTAAAACATTTAAATCTAACCAACTTCAATAGGTCTTGGAATTGCGGGATGGTACATTCTTTACCACCTTTAAAATTATAATGATAATTAACTTGCCAAAACTTTGTAGAGCCGAGTAATAGTCAGAAAAAATACAAATATTGTTAAATCTATACTATTTTGTTTATTAAATAGTTGGAAAAAATACAAATATTGCTAAATATTTTAAATATATAATTAATCTATAAATTATGAAATTAAGTGTCATGTTTTTTAGTGTTTTGAATATGTATATCTTATAAGGGAGAGGGGTCAATAGTTACGTGGGATTGAATTATTGGTATACTACTTATCGTTATAAGATTTACTCTTGTAATATATTTATACTATATACTATCAATAATTAGGTTACATGTAAATCAAAAAATAGCCAAATGTTGGTCAAGATGGATCCATAGATAAACACATGAGAACATATGAATGCTATATTAACAAGTGAAGTCCAACCCTTCTTTCTCCGCAGGTGATGCAATTTGTGTTGGGACATTAGGTCAACAAGAAATAGAAAGGAGAGAAGTAAATGTATCTAATATGGCCACATCTTCTACTCATGAAGCTAGGTTGGAGAGAGCACTTAAGGATTTAATAGATGTTGTGGAAATCCCTCCACCCCCACACCAATCTTCTAAACTTCAATGTTTATGTTGAAATGCTTTAGATTCATAGAGTTGAATTCAGTTGTATAATCTTGATTTTAATTAGTAAAGCTATGCTACAAGAAAGATTTCAAAATGGTTATTGGCACACATTTATCGGCAACAACATATTTTCTAAACTGGAAGTAAAATGCCAATTTAAATCAAAAGCGATAAAAATGAAGACGATAAAATGTTGCTGTAGTGGAAATGCCTTTCAACGTTAATTACATCATGGCGTAAAAGCACAAAGTTGTGTCATACATTCAGCCAACATATCAGCACAACTGGATTTAAGTATTTCTAACTACAAATAAATTTTGGTCAAACATATGACCTAGTAAGATTCATTCTAGCTAAGTTAGATACTTCCACAATTTATTCAACTAAAATTGTTGGCTAAAAATATATGGAGCACCACTTTGAGTCCAATTTACCAAAAAAATAAATTAATTGGAAAACTTGAAGTTTTAATAACTCCTCCTCATGTAAATAACATTTTAAAAAAAATGTAAAAATACCCTTTTGTAGATCCATAAGTGTCGTTTTCAAAAACATATTTATTTTAATGGTTTAATTATTATTATTATGTATATTTTTATTTATACTAAAAGTAGGTTATCAAGAAAAAATATTAGGTTGATTACCATGCCAAGGAAAAATACTAAAACTTACTAAAAAAAATTGAAAAAAATATGATGCACTAGATAAAATAATCTATTTTAGGATGATATAATTTTTTTTCCATTTTAGATAAATATTTAATATGAATTTTGACATCCGATGAAAACAGTTTTTTTTTATTCACGCACATTTTAATACTTATATACAAATATATATTTGTCAAAATTGTAAAAAAATATATCCATGCACTAAAGTTTCAAGTTATAAATACACAAAAAATTTGAAAGAAAAAAAAAAAATTACTATAAAAAGTTTCACTCCTGTGCAACTTCATTTTTCAACATTTTATCAGCAACTAAATTATAGTGTTAATTTATGAAAAACTAGTTTAAAATAATTGTTTAATTTCTTATAAAAAATAAAAACATTAAATATACTAAAAAATACATATTTTACTAGTTTACATCATTTAAAAATTCAAAACATATATGCTACTTTTTAGTGATTCAAGTTTAAAAGTTGGATCAACATTGGTTGTTTCCTTTATAAAGTGTGACACAACTTTGTGCTTTCACCCCATGATGTAATGCCCTGCCACACAACCCTAGAGGAAGTTTCAATTCACTACAAAAGCGTACTAATTTTTTTTTTTAAAGTGCATTATACATACATGTTCACCTAAAATTGACAACCTCCCCTAAGGCTACGTAACCGAGATTACTTAATTCCCATTCACATACATCATCTAAATTACATTACAATAAACATCTCAAGTAATGACATACATCTAACATAAGTAAATACAAGATAGAATAGATTAACCATCACATAATTCCATTACATAAACCATTACAAGATTACAATCCTCATTCCCAGAATGAGTAAAAATACATAAGTATAATAATTACAAGATCCACCTCATAACAACAAGAGGGGTAAATACAACTGATACAAGAAGAATTACAATAGAACAAGAAGAGAGTAACAATAACCGCAAGCTGTCCAACTAGATGTCTCGCTTCCACGAACTGAAGAACAAAGGGGGACCCAACGGATTTTGGTGCATGTTCCACCCAACCTAGTGGTACCCGAAGGCCCACCCCCCATGCTAGGAGATAGTAAAAATACAACATGGACAAGATATCTACTACCTCTAACCAAAGGCTGACTAACAGAACTAACTGACTCAACCATACATATGCACAATATAAATCTAACACTAACATGGTTACATTGCTTCCAGACATAATAAAATCAAGTGTGCTAAAGAAAACATACGCACAACATATACTCAAGGTTATCCTAGATAGAGTGTCATCGCAAGGTGCATCATGAGATCTCCTCTGGGCATCCTTCATAGGCTCCGATAATCCTGGTGACCTCAACCGAATCCCGCCCTCATACTCACTCAAGCGGAATCAACTACCTTTCGTATGGACAAGCTAGTTGACCTTGCCATTCCAGGCCTTCTCACTCACCCCAAGTCTAAACAAGCCCTTGTGTCTGCGAGTGAGGTTAATTTTATCTTGGTTAATGTGAATGCATCCTAGTAATCTAAGTACTTTGCTTTAATTATCACTTCTTAAAATCACTTTCAAAGGTTACCCGGTTTACCTCTTTGGGCTCCGGCCCCTAACAAAAGCCACTCTTCTAATGGATAACTCACTACTCAAATCTAGACTCCAAGGGTGACTCAAGTGTCATAGAACTGAATAACTCAGTCTCTCCTAATCTAGGAGATGATAAATAAGAATATCACTCCAACACATGGAGGAAAACAACTCAAATTAATCTACCCAAGGAATAATAAATATCGACTAACATGGGAATGACCCACATACACTGGAAGAATTTACAATAATTGCATAATTCATCCTTTCCCAAAGCATCCACTTAAAAAGGGAAATAACATACTAATGCATTGATGAAGAAAATACTGTATGTTCGGATACATTAAATCCATATTCCTACTTAAAGCATCTCACAGAAAATTTAATCTAATTACCATACAAATATTCATCAACTGAATAAATCCCCCTTTTAAATAAACATATATCACCACTTAATAAAAATGCATAAACAAAACATTTCACTTAATTCACTGTCCATCTACTTGCATGTTTTAAAAGTATTAACATAATATATTAAGAATAATATCCATACTTTCATACTTGATTTGACATTCTAAACTAATAAAAATAAATAAAATCTTCTATAATATTCATGTTAAACCTCTGTTTTACAATAATTACAAGGTTGAGACAAAAGAACTAAAATTTAGTAACCTGTTCACACTCAGACATTAATTTCCCCATTTATAGATAAAATTTCTTTTATATTAAATATTATATTTTAATATTTAATATGTCAAAAGTATACATCATTTTAAATAAATATATATAAAACATTATACATAAATAAATAAATTATAAACAAAACATAATTAAAAATAAATAAAAATAAATAAAAATTAAAAAAATTAAAACAAACAAGGAAGTATAATGGCTAGACTGGCTTGTACTAGCTGACCAAAAGTAGTACCCACGCCTGACACTGACTGTACACTGTACAATAGCTAGCGTACCTTCACCGTCGCCGACTGTACAGTGTACAGCGGCCGGCGCTAAGTAGGGGAGGCCGCAACTCCCATGGGGAGTGCGTCCCCCCAAAAGGTGGGTGCACTTCCCATGGCAGATGCAACCATCCCATAGGGATACGTACGACGGTGGGGGTTTGACCTCCCCATCCGTCCACTTTCACTTTATTAATTTTTATTTATTTTTAATTAAAACACACATACCAAAAGGTACCATCCACCATTAACACAGTGCAAATTTCAAAAAAAAGAATTTCGACAGAATCCCAGGTGTCAAAATCAAAGGTTAAAATATTTATATATATTATATGCAACTAAATATAATATATATAAGTTAATATATATAAATATATAAAAATTTACCAAAATCTCCATAATAGGTATAATAGAGAAAATGTAAAAAAAACTAGAATATGAAAAATTCTTCTTATTTTCCAAAATTTCTTTCCACATTTAAAAGGGTTTAATTTTAATTTCCTACAATTTAATCTTACAGATTTTAGAAAATTTATACAAAGACTTTGTACAAAACTAATTTTTGTTTGATTTCCAAAGTAATTTTCTATAGGGTTTGAGTTTGCAAAACAAATCTGATTGTTTTCAAACTAAATTTTCCACAATAAATTGTAAATGTTTGAGAACAATTAAAATTGAAATTTAAACAATGGATCTACAGTTTTGTATACTAATTAATCTCCTACAGTAATTTTATCAAAATTTCCTCAACCATTAAATTAAAAATTGAAATAAACATGAAGTATAAAACCTGGAATGTGATGCTACAGAAGATGATGAAATTTTTCTTGATAGAAGCCTCCTCCAAGCTTTTCTTCAAAAGTGCAACCAATTCCAATTCCAAAATCCAAAATTTGATTCAAACCCTACTTGTGCAATTTCTTCAAAATTTCCCAAATTCCTTTGAAAATAATAATCCTTCCCAAAACTTTTTTTTTTTTTAAAATTGAAACATGCATTCATATTAAAACTAAAATATCTAATCTAACCCTAATTTCCTTTTGCATGCAAAGTGAAAATAGATATTTATTTCCCATTTTTGAAAACCCCAAATTGATTTTAAAATGCAATTTTACTTTTCTTTCAATTCCTTTAATTTAATTTAATTAAATTTAATGCAATAACTCAATTAATTAATTTTAATTATTTAATAATTAAATTCAACCTTTTCCAAGATTAATTTAATTATTAAAATAAATTAAAATTTAATTAATACAATTTCATAGTCAACATATATACTTCATCTAAGCATAGATTTCACTTAATATTAAAATAAACTCTACTTTCAACAATACAATAATTCTAACATAATGATTTAATAAAAAAGCATCATAGTAAAATCATATAACATTAAACCAAGTAGACACAACTCACAAAACAGAATGAATGACACACTAAGGCTAGGGCGTAGACCTGACAAATGTTACCTAGTTACTATCTCCCTTTCAACTTAACCGTTGGATTGACACGCTCAAACCTCTGAAACCAGGTGGAGTCGATGTCATGTACCTACAAGCTGCAACCAAGTAAACAACATAATACAGTATATGCAGTATATAATACACACCGTGAAGAAGAAATCATGGATTCGCAGGGCGCTCGCAAGCGAGTGATGCGAACCGTCCTCTTCATCAATACACTCATCCAAGACTGACATTACATCATAATCAGAAATCACGTAATACAATATCTTAAGCTAACTCTACTAACATCTATAATCCATAATGCATGTGAAACAATAGTCAGATAATCCACATCTCACAATGATCAATGTCGCTCAATAGTAGCGATCAAAACACAAACAACCAGGTGTGTCCAGTATAACAGTAGCTGCATCCCAAACATAGCATAAAGCAAACACACAAAAAGCAAAATAGAGGGGTATTACACATGAACTTTTACTAAGTATATTTTAAGAAATTATCATATAATAAATGAATTATTTATAAGAGTTTAATCATAAATTATGAAAGCATATAGAAATGATATGGTAAGCTTTGAACTTATGGATTATGGATAAGTTTTTTCTACTTATATTTAACATTGCATGCAAATATCATAAAATCATTCGTGTATTCAATGTTATATTGCTTGTTTTAGACTACATCTCAGAATTATATTTTGTATGTAGGATAACATTCGAGCTTTAAATACTCAAGAGAACACATCAGATTAAGATTTTTTTAAATTTTTTTTCACATGCTTGCTTGGAAATTAGTTGTGTGATCATTAATATTTTAAGTGCAAATTACTTTGAACTAATAAAACTCCTAAGCTCACATAATTTTTTCATGTCTTGATCAGCAAACTAGGTGCAGAGTTTACAAAGATTAAAATGAGCAACACCTATTTTTGACTAAGATCAAATGGAAAGATCAAGGGTATAATCAAGCACAAAATGAAAACCATTTGAATCAATATAATAATTTTATAGTTACAGGACTCCATATGACCATTTTCATTTGCAATCTACAAGTATATATATTTAATGATAATGTGAGAGAAGAGTTAAAAAATTTATATTGCTGAGTTTAATATCTAAATCCTTTTCTTGAATCATTTGTCTTCTTTTTATCAATAGTAAGTATTCACTTAAGATCTATCTCTAAGATGGGACAATACAAGCCTTCAAAAGTAAAATTTCTCACCAAAGTTGATAGAACTATCACTTGTTTCCAAGTTTTAGGGGAGATGTGAAAAATATCCATGTCAATCATCTTTTTGAAGCTCTACATAGAGAATACACAAGTTCCCTAACATTGTTATAGTAAATAAAGCAGACAAAAATATTTCTAAGTTGAATATAATAAATTTTTTTATCCTAATAACTTTAAAACTACATTTCTTAAGAAATATGTGCTCGCTTTTAATAGATTGGTTATTAAATTTTTTTAATTTATCAATATATAATCATCTTGTAATATAGAAAAAATTAACTTAACACAATTCACCATTGGAAAATTCACCACCAACAATTCACCATGGGAAAATTCACCGCCATGACAAATTCACCTAAGGGAAAATTCACCAATAGCAATTCACCATCATTAAATCAAGGCAATATTATTCTCAACCACAACAATGTTCAAAGTCAACCTATAATGCCAAATGGAAACATCACACCGAATCAGTGCATTATCTAGAATCAAATTGTCCATGATCCTAGGAAAACACCACAAGGATACATTCCAAATCTGCTTGCTCAAAAACCAAGTCAACCATATCAAGAATGTCAAGTTCAAATCTTGTGAAACAAAATTTCTACACTCAAAAAACTCATCGATTCATGTTACCAAGAGACATCTCCACCCCAAAATGAATACACTCTTCCATTGGTTGAATGATGTCATCAAAGCATTGAGCTATCTCCACAACCACATTAGGAGCAATATCTCCAATTTCAAGAAATTGGATATTAGGATCAACGACATCAACAAAAAACTCAATCATCATATCTCAAAGATCAATCACCACATTTCCAAAATCAATCACCACAAGGTCAATTTAAATTGAAAATCTCACAAGGTAGCAAACGAAAATACATGCCAGTTGGGGAACCAATTTTGTTTATCTTGCAATGGGTAGTCCAAGAAAATCTCATTCAAATCCATGTTTATGTGAATTATCAAGAGCCTCAAGTTAAACTACCGAGGTTTAATGAGAAGCCCTTTTGTTATTTTCAAAAAACAAAGGGACACACAACATTAAATTGTATTTGAATTCAAAATATCATCCAAGACCTTATTGATAAAAAAAAAACTATTAGGGACAATAATGAGAATTCAACCATTGGTGATAGCATTAACAATCTCCCTACCACAATTGTTGAAAAAAATGATCAAGATCAACCCATAAAGAAGCACCTTGAAGATTTTTCTACCCCATCCGATGATCAAATCAACATACACCAAGAGCCACTTTTAAACTATGATCAAAATCCACCAACAATACCCAACAATGATCCAATTCAAGAAATTTCAACATCACTTGACCCTATGGTTGAATACATTGACAATCTCTCTGCCACAATTGTTGAAAACAATGTTCAAGATCTATCCATTAATGATCACATTGAATACATGTCTACCCCATTGCATGATCAAAACACCAATCATCAAGAGCTACTTTTTAGTGATCTATTTCAAGATGTGTTAACATTATTTGATCCTATTGACATAATCCATGATCCATCCACCAATGATCATGTTGACAATGTCTCTACACCACCTAATGAAGTGGAGGACATATCTCAAGAACTTATTCCAAAGCATGATCAAAATCTATCACCAAGGTCTAGCAATGGTCCTTCCAAAGACATATTGACACCCTTCGACCTCATGGTTACAGATAGTGAAGGAACCTACAACTCGATACTTGATCTAAATCCACTCAAGAAGCAAGAGGATATTGAACCACTTTGTGTGCCTAAGGATCATTCCCAAGAACCCGCTATAAGAAATCTATCCTTTGAAATTGACCCATGTCAAGAACTTGATCCAAAACATGTCGAAAGCAATTACAGAATTAGTCAAGGTCAAGAATTTGTATCTCCAAGATACTACAATGATCTAATGGGCACTCTTCTATCTATACAAGATGTCACAAATAATGATCACATCAATATAGCACACATTCCTCCATCTACCCATATGATGCTTTCTTTGGATGAACATGTAGATGATCTTCATTCAAAAAAAGAGTCTCATACTCTTGACATCATTACCAAGGAACAAGAGTCTCCTACTCTTAACATTTGTGCACAAGACCAAGATGTAGAAAAATATGGAGACATAGCATAAACAAATCATGAAGAAGATTTCTATAGAAGTTGTGAATTAGAAACATCCTATGGACGCCTAGCAGAAATAGATCATGAAGAAGTCTTCTACAGAAGTTGTGAATCAAAAACATCATATGCAAGCATATCAAGAATGAATCATGAGGAAGAATTTTACAATGAATCTTTAACATAGCTTGAAGAAGCATTAAAATCTGATATGTCACAAGATCAAGCTGAAGATATCAATCAGGAAGTCATCCCACATATGAAGGATCCTATCACTTATAAACTTGGATCACTTACCTTTTTTAGGGCAAGCTATCTTATCAATGAAGAAGTTATCACCTTTGAAGATCCACGACAGAGAAGAGAAGGATTAGCACCTTTTTTCCAAGGTAAATCATATCCTATTGCAAATAAAAAATTTCAGCAGATGAATTATCAAGGAAAATGATTAGGTTTGCATGAACAAGGTATCCTAGATCTAGTGCAAATTATTGGAAATCCTAAGCATCAAGGCCTTGGTTATTTGAAAATCAAGGGATATAAACATATCAACGATACTTCTATAAAACTGGGAGCAACTTCATCTCAAGAAAACATCAATATAGGGGACACTGAGAATCCTTATGATGAAACCAATGTCAATACTACAACCCAACACATCACGAATCTTCATCCACCACTCACCCCATCCATGGATGGAGACCAAAATCAAGAGAAAACTTGAATCAAAGGATGAAAAATGTTATCAAAGAAAAAGAAGCTAAGAATCATGAAGGACAAATCAAATACATATGGATACCAAAAAATACAAAGAAATATTATCCCTATCAAACTCCATCAGTCAAAGAAACTATTGGGAAAAATAAAAAGGGAAAATTATCCATCAAAGATGTTCGCAAAGGAAAAATAAGGCTTCTCAAGTGAAATACAAAGTATATCCAGTTTTTGGTCCTAATTCTATGCACACTTTCGTATCCATCCATTATTGCTCATCTTCCCAAGTTTGGAGAGTCAAAGATTCCTAACTATCAACCAATCCATATTCTATTCCTAAACAAATACCATTCATGAATCCATGAATGATATCCAATTTTCACATTGACCATGTGTTGGCAATGACCCTTCATCATAAGGATTCAAAAGGAAATCTATCACGATGTGCGCACAAAGACAAAGTTAACTCTAATATCAGCAAAGCAGGTCAAGAATCTCAAAAGTTGCATTCAAGTGCGCATATCTTAGCAAAGGAACTTCTTCAAGAAGGATATCGATGGCATGTTATGACAGAAGCATCAACATCAACAGTACTAGGTGGTTCAACATGAGATTAAATATTTTGCAAAAAATCCAAACAAAATAAAATAAAATAAAAATCCAAAAATAAATAAATCAGAAAAAGGATTGAAAATAGTAAAGAAAAAAATTGTTCTCTAGCAAAAACCACTTCGGTGGCACTTTGGATAGGTACCATGATGAAAACTAGGAAAATAGGCATCATGTGTAGAATCAATCATCTATGTGTGTCGGTTCAGGTGAAAGCATCTTATCACATCCATAATAAATCCATTCATCCATGAACCATTTATCCAACCCATTACCATCTATCTACCTTATCTTGATCTTGACCAAGTTTGGTGCACACTTTACACTTACTTACGGTAAACATCTTGACATGGGTCATTTTCATTGATCCTATCCAATCCAACATTATCTGGGTCATGAAGTATTATCTAAATGATCATCCTCTATTCGAACACCTTATCTTATCACAAGATAATCCTCGGCATCCTTTGCATGCTTACCATATCCATCCATCCATACACCTATTCAAGCATCCACCCATGACATTTCCTGCATTGCTAGACACGGGGGGCAGATATTTACATCTCACTCCGGGAATAAATCTTGATCTATATCCTCTAATTTATGTGGTGATCTAAACATTGGAAAACATGAAATCAAATTGGTCAAGCATTTTTGAGCCAAATCCAAATCGTTAACCCAAGGCATATTTTGACAAGACAATGTTTCTTATCAAGCTTCATCTTTCATCAAACATAAATCTGAGCAATCAATATCAGTTACATCTAATGTGTACTTCAATGCCACATCAAATCATCAAAACAATTTTCTTCCAAATCAAGCTTCAAAACCCTTATCAATCAAATCCAATCAATCCATCATCATCTTGGGATATCATTCCCAATGCTTGTGTTTCTTAACACTATCCTTATATTTTTGTGTATCCTCAACAATGTTATCACCATCAATCTTGAAATCCTTCTGTTGCTTAATACTATCCTTGCATTGTTGTGTATTCTCAACAATGTTATCATCACAAATCCATCAATCTGATCAATCAACCCTAGCTTGGATTTCAACAAAATCCCAAAATAGAGCAGTGATATCATATCCAAATCGTCAAAATTATGCAAAAATCCAAATCATCCAAAACATCTCAAAAAATCAGAAAACATAAAAAAAATGTCAACCAAACTACGTCGTCTGTGAGCTTCAACGTAGGCAAGGTTGATCTTTGATCATCCCTCAAGACATTTTAGGTTAGTCCTTTAGGCATCCATCGCAATGGCAATTTAGTTTCCAATATATTTAATATTTTAGGTCAATCCTTTAGGCGTTCATCACAATGGAAATCTGTTTGCCCATCTATTTCACATTTTAGGTCAATCCTTTAGGCATTTGTCACAATGGCAATCCATTTTCCCATTTATTTCAAATTTTAGGTTAGTCCTTTAGGCATTCGTCGCAATGGTAATCCATTTTCCCATCTATCTGATCAACAGTCAAGTCAATTATCATCCAAACTACGTTGTCTCTAAGTTTAAATGTAGGCAAGGCTAATTCTTGATTGGCCCCTGAGACCCAAAATCAAAAAACATTCATAAAATCTCATAAAAAACCTAAAAACATTGGAAAATTCAAAAATCAAAATAGCCTCAAAACATCTCAAAATCTCAAAAACATCCAAATATTAAAAACAAAACCAAAAATGGTGCACCCATCTCATCTCGCTTTCACTCGCAATAAACATCGCTCATAATAAATCATCACTGCCTTCATCCTTTGGTAAGGCAATTAGATGCAAGTCTAGCAGGTTCAAAAGTGAACACCTAATCATCAAAAGTCTCAAGTCTAGATCCGTGAGTCAACAAGTTGATCAACTCGGAGTATCAATAGATTATCATCCAGATCAAATCACATCAACATCTGATCACAACATGTCCTAGGAATGTGACCTTCTGATGATAGATATCAACATCAGGTATCACTGTAGTCTAGTCTTGGTTAGCAGTACGAAGAACATTAGCTTGTTTGTTTACTTTATCTTGTTCTTTTTGATTTATCTTATTGCGCCCATTCCGATGACCTCTCGATGATGTCCAAAACAAAGGGATTTAGAGAGAAAGGAATGGGGCAATGATCATTATCTTTTTATCTGTTGTGCTTGTTGGATATTCTTGTAAAATAACCTTGGTGAATACTTGCTTTGTTAGGTGTGTATGGACGATGCTTTGGACACATTTTTTACTATTACACTGTTAGGTTTTACCTCTTTGTGATTTGGTCCAAGATGTTTGAGATATCTAAAGTACACCCTAGTAAGGTTTTTGTATGTCAGGTGTGAATAGGAATACTCCTATCTATTTGATGACTCAAAGTCCATCACACTAGGCGCAATGCCATCCTGGTTATTTATGCCTGGATGCATCGTACCTATGTGTGTTCTCAAAACAAAAGGAAAGTTATGTTCTTTATTTCTCCCATCCCTGGATAAGAAATACATCATCATCATTCATCGCCATATCGAACAAATTCTCAATGACTCATGGACTTGTTGGACTTATGCATCTTCTTGGATTCAAGGGTTGATCCCTCTCATTCTTCTATCCTCTTTCATGCTAACAATGCATCCATCCTGCATTCACACTCTCATTCTACATAATCATGTCATATCATCACAAGACAACATCATCCATCTCATCTATCTCACATGCATTGCATAATCATTTAAGATGTTTAAAATAATATAGATTTTTTATTCTAAGCATCTTACAAAAATCTCATTTACATCATCATTATCATATAGATCTGTTAGTATAACCATCCATACATCCATATTGAACCTCTTTGTCAAGAGATTTACCTCAAATTGAACTTTTCACTCAATCTCTCAAGGGGGCAATGTAACAATGTACTTATTTATGCTGGGGCATCCGAAAAAAAGAGTAGATTTTTTAAAAATTTCAATGTTTGCGCCATCATTCTTTGAACCAATGCAACAAGTACATTGCTTCAAAGAGGGGGAAATTGTAGACATGTAAAATTAACATCATTTTTAATCATAATCTCCTTAATTAAATATATCAAGTTTATTTAATTAATCTCCTAAATTCTTCCATTTAAATTAAATAAATTCATCTTTAATACTAACATCATCCCCTTTAGCTAAATAAATAAAAATATTTATTTAACTATGTCTAAAATCTTTTTCCATCTCCTTTCGATTTATTTTAACTCATAAATCTAAATCAAATAGGTCAAATCACCTAATCCACTCTTAAGTTAACTAAATCATGATTAATGTTAATCTAAACTCATGTCACATCCTCTAGCTTTTCCCACTTGCACAATAAATCAATTTATTTGATTTATTATTTCTTCCAATTACTTTCAAAAGGGCATCAAGATGGAATATTCCTCCAATTTGAATCTCCCTCTCAAAAGACTTGTCCTCCAAATTGGAATTTATGAGCTCTTACATGTCACCTACACAAGTCAGCTTGGCATTAACTCTCTTCTTTCATCCCCCCTAAATATGTCATTTCATCAAAATTCAAATTTCAAATTGGCACATTAACCAAAATGTGCACAACCCTCATCCTCTCACATCTTGACAAGTTGCATCTTGTCATTGGCTCATGAATGATCTCACATTCATCCAAATCCCTCAATCTTCCAACCTTGAATCTATAAATGAAAAAAATTTCTACAACAACACTACATATAACTTGATGCACAATCACATGCATTTGAACTATCATCATCTTGGTATTCTTGCTTATCGGGGGGTGGGAAAGGGCTTTCTTTCCACATCATGAGGAGCACCACTCCCACTATGGAATAAAGTTTGGTTCATGTTTCCATATGCTTTCACTTAGTTTCCTTGTTTTACGTTATCTTGTTTGCATATCTAACATGGTCAAATATTTCATAAGGATGTTGGGATTTGCTCTATTTAAATTGGCTAACAATGTTACTAGAGTTTAAGTATTTGTAGATTTTAACATCCTACAAAAATTAATGGCAAATTTTTAATGCAATGAATTTTCCGCCACGATGAATTGCTAGTGGTGAATTTTTGTTGAGATGAATTTTTCATGGCGATGAATTGTTGAAGGTGAATTTTCCTAAAATCATAATAAATATATTCTACAAAATATAAATCTTATTTTTTCTCACTATTTGAAATAAATCATTTATCCAGCATATCCTTCAAAATATAAATCTTATTTTTTCTCACTATTTTAAAAAAATCATTTGTTGGAAATTGAAGCAAAAATTAAAAGTGTCTTTTCAAATGCTTCCTAAATAATGAAAAATCAGAGCAGATAATTGTCACGCTTCATAAATTAAAATGAAAACAATGGAATTTATTTTTCAGTAGCTCAATTTTGTGTCAGCATTTCAAATACCCAAAATTGTTGTGTGGAGAACACAAATCTTTATATCTCTACACATTTCCAATGGCAGAAATCGCAACAAGTTTGCTTATGGTGCCTAGAAATTAGTAGATAATTACTGCAATTTGAATATACTAGTTTTACCTAGATTATATATCATGCTAATAATAATTTGATTAATATTAATTTCTTTGAGTTTCACATTATTAGGTTCTTTACAATTGATTGAAAAATTTCATGATGGTAATTTAACTCTTTTTGACTGTTTATTACCAATTGTTTCCATTTTATTAGAAATAAATATTTTTTTAATTTCCATTTTCTTCTATCAAACATAAGGGTTGCCAACCCTACAATAGATGATTGGATGTTACTTATGTCAAGATCCAATGCAAACATGAGTACTACAAAAAATTTCAAGTTCAAAAATAGTGTTCATTTATTTTCAACAAATGATAATGTGCACAATCATAATAAGAAAAAGCTACTATCATTATCAAACCCCATTGCACAAAAAATTGTTGTTAAAACAACAAGACATAGTTCTATAGATGGAGATGGAAGTGATGAGCTCAACATGGAACTATTACTCAACAAAAATGCAAGGTTAATGCTAACTTTGAAATTTTGGATTGAAGCAGGTCTAGTCAATGCAAAACTCAGATATATTCAAAGTATTGTATAAAGACTTGGAAGTGCACCACCTCTACCACCATCATATGTACTTTTTGTTTTTGATAGTTACTCTAGAATTCCTTTTGATGACCGTCATCCTCAGAGAGTTCCAATTCTAGCAATTGATAGGGGTAGCACAAAACAAATTCCATTGAGATTGGCTTGGGCTTTAACGATACACAAGTCACAAGGGCTGACACTAGAGAAAGCTACTATCGATATAGGTCCCACTAAAAGAAGCGGTCTCACATTTGTGGTAATATCACGTGTCAAATCTTTGCAAGGAATAAGAATTATGTCACCCTTCACATATGATATATATGAAAAATGATGAGAGGAAAACATTTTGCTAGAAGAAAAGAAGAAGAGAGTAGGCTGAAATCCTTAGAAAATATTTGATGTAATAAATATTGTAAACACACTTTTGTTGTTTGTACTTATCTAATTAATAAACAATATCATGATGCTTTCTCTCTTGATCCAAATGCTTGGAAGTAAAAATCTGCATGTTCATTTTTATATTGAAAGAGTTTGGTAATTACACAACTAATCATCTAATGTATACAATTTATTAGCATTTATTATGTCATTGTATGTATTTTATTCATAGTTTAATAGAATATAAAGTTTAAATTTCTTTATGTAGCATCATTTCCTTATAATTCAATATACTATTTTTTGTATTTCAAATGATTTTGGTGACATTTCAACATAGTATGTCAACTAATATCTTATTGTAAGTGTTGAAATTAATTGTTTCATAGTATGTATTACTAAAAATTATTAATTTTAATTTTAATTTTATCACAAATTATGGATAATTTTATTCTCATAATTCCTAAATACTAAATTTAAAAAAATTAAAATTAACAAAGAATTCAAACTATGGATGTCTCAGAGAACGAATCATAAACCATTTTTGCAAGACCAAATACCTTTGTAAACTCAAATGAAGTTTTTGAAACTAATGTGGGCAAATGTGCAAGGTCCATTTTAGAGTCTTGCAAAAAGATTGCCAAAGATATTGACATATATATATGCATGTGGATATACTCTGTATTTGCAGGTTGACAGATGCAGGACATCGACTCCACCTAGTTTCATAGGTGAGAACGTGTTCAATACCCAACGGTATTCGATTGGGAGATAGTAGCTAGGTTTCCATGCTAAGTCGTCACCCTAGTCTTTGTATGTCGTCAGTTGTTTGTCAGGTTGTGTTGCTTTGGTTATTGTGCCCTCTCTTCGTTATTTAATTGCAAGTTAAAATGGGTAATTAAATGGTTGTATGCATTTAATTTGTGGAATTGAAATTGTATTGGTATTATGTTAATAACGTAATTTATTTAATTAATTAATTTAATTTAATTAATAAATAATTTAATCGTGGATTAGATTCATTTATTAAATAATTAAATTGATTTTGTTGAAATTGGATAAGTTCATTTTGAAATTATAAAATTTATTTATGTTGAATTTGAAAATAAAGAAAATGAGATTAAAAGTCAAATTAGAATTTGAAATTCAAAAATTGACTTTGGGGGTTGAATAGATATTCTCATTCTTTTTGTCTATTTTGGAGGAGGAAAATTGGAAAAAAATGAAGAGATGAGAAAACCCTCTCATGGTAAAAATTTGAATTATTGATTGGGAATGAAATCGGAAAGGGAATTTGATGGGGTTAGATTCGTTGGAATAGGATTTTGAAGGGGATCGTGCTTGTTGAATTTTGTGAGTCCTTGTTTGGTATGCTTGACAAACTTTGTATTTCAAAATTTGAAGGGCATTGATGTAATTTCCTTGTTTTAAATTTACTTGAGCATCTTTCTTCAAATTTATTTGTAGAAGAATACTTGGGAATTGTAGTATCCTCCCATATTCGTTTGTTTTAAAATTTTATTTGTAAATATAGTTTTTTAATTTAAATTTTGATATTTTTCAAATATATGGGGTTACCATGCCCAATTTTTTGGGAATTGGGTGAAATGTGAATTTTATGTGAAAAGTGTGTTATGGGGCATATTTAGAGGCAAAGGGTATTTTTAGAAAATTGAAATTGAAACTTTAAAATTTGGAGCTTTTCATTAATGGAGTTTTTGGGAATTTATGGTTTTCAAATTTAAAATAAAATTAGAAAAATTGAAACTGTGCATGTTTTATGATGAATTTTAATGTGGGGATAGAATTATCCCTATTAATTTTCGAGTTAGAGCCAAAGGGTATTGCTAGAATTTTTGGTTTTTGAAATTTAAAATTTGAAGAAATTTCAAGCTATTTTAATGGTGTTCTGAAGAAATTTTTGGTTATTGGCCATTTAAAAAGTTGGAAAATTTTGAAAGTTTTAAGTGAATTATGATGTCTTGGAATGTGTCAGTGAAGGTATACCTTGTGAAATTTTGAAAGAAAATAGTTTATATTTTATAAACTATAATTTATAATATTAAAATATTTAAAAATAATATTTAATATTATATTTTATAATATTAAAATTTTAAAGTTTACATATTAAATATATATATATATATTTAATGGTTGTTTTTTTTATAATGGTATATTTAAAGGTAATGGAGGAAATTTTAAATGTTTTAAATGAAATTGGGGAAACGGGAAATACTTGAACTATAGTTTAAATTGTTGTTTTGTTTGTAAACAATATTTTAATGGGAATAGTGTGGATTTAAAATAATATTTTTATATATATATTTTCAAGACAAGTTAATTATTCTTAAATGGCTATATTGAATCGAGGAGACAATAACTAATTTAAAGCAACGTAATTGTTTTATATGTTGAACTGGGTAATTTTCATTATTTAATATGCAAGTAGGGAAATTAATTATTAAGTTTCTTAAATTTCTCCCATGCCTGGAAAAGACGTTTTTTTTTTAATCAGTTTATTTAATGCAATAAATTGTTGAATGGTAATGAGGAAATGGATTTAGTAAATCCAAAATTAGTTTAATTCCTCACAACTTGCCTTCATGAATGTTTCCTTTGAATTCATGTTTTGGGGAAATGGGTTAAGTGTATTTAATCTGTAAGTCTTCCAGAGGACCCTAGAGGTTGGGGGTTGTCGTCTTGTGATGTCGACTGTTTGTTAATTCCATTGGGTAGTGCATGGTGTATGGTCAGTGTTTACCCGATTTCCATGAACGAGAATGTTTTGTGCCTCCTGAGAAAGGAGTGGATTTTGTAATGTGTGCCTCCTTGTCGGGAGCAGTCTTATTATTGATGTTACCTCCAGTGTTTGGAGATGGGTTCATCGTTGTCGCCTCTTGAGAAAGGAGTGGACGTGTTATCTTGTTTGTTGCACCTTGCTTCCATTGATGTTTGGATGGTGTGTGTGTGTTGTCCAGTAGAAGAGTGGCTTGTAATGGGGGCCAACACACGAAGTGGTGCCAGGATAACTCGTTGTAAGTTGGTTAATCAAGTGATAACTAAAACAATACTTAGAAGCTTAGGAATAACTTCTCACTAATTAAGATAATTATGCCTCACTCATAGATACAAGGGCTTGTTTAGACTTGGGATGGGTGGGAAGGCCTGGAATGGCAAGGTCATCTATCTTGTCTGTATGAATGGTATTTGATTCCGCATGAGTGAGTATGGGGACTGGGAGTTTGGTAAAGGCCACCAGGATAACCCTTAGTGGGGGTCGGAGCCTAGGAAGAATCCTAGAGGATAACCCATGACGAGATTGTGATGACACTCTGTCTAGGACAACAGTCAGTATTTGTTTTCACTTTAGTATGTATGAGGGTCGAGGATCGGTTGAGGTTACCATCTTGATGATCCGCAATGGGTAACTCATGTACTTGTTTTGTGGGTATGGTTTCCTTGACATACCTGATGTGATCATAGTTGGTATTCGATCTTGTGGGTATGGTTTTCTTAACATACCTGATGTGACCATAGTTGGTATTCGATTATTATGTGTATGGTTCTCGTAACATAATCGTTTTGCATTATTTCTGGAAGCAATGTGACCCTGTAGAGTTGTCCTTGTGTGGTACTCTTAATGCTCTTGAGTTGTACCTTGGGATGTACTTGTGTGGCATGTGATTGGTTGTTTCAGTTTGGTTCATTCTATGTCAGCCTGTGTCTAGAGGTAGATGGTCTTGACTAGGATTCCTGGTTACTATCTCCTAGCACGAGGGGTGGGCCTTTGGGTTCCACTTGGTTGGGTGGCGTGCACCTAAATCCGTTGGGTTCTTTCTTCATGTTCTTGTGGACGAGACTTCCAATTGGAGAGCTCGTTAGTTTCGGTATCAGTTCATGCTTTATTTCATTTCAGTTGCTCTTGTATTATTTTACTCCTCATCTGTTATCAAGGTGGAAGTTGTAACTATAACCTTATTTTTTGATCTTGCCTCATTCGGGGAATGAGAGTTGTAATTGTAATATTTAATTATGGATAAATGAGTTTGAAAGTTATCTATTATGTTTGGATGTAATTTATCTTGTATGGAATATATGCGTACTTATTATCTTGAGTAGATAAATGTCATGGTTTCATTTATGTTGTTGTTGTGGGTTGTTAAGATATTTTAGTCTCATAACCTTAGGGGATGTTTGCATTGGGAAGTGAACTTGTGTATTAATTGTACTTAAACAAAAGATAATAGCCTATTTAAGTAGTTGTTTGCAACATCCTTTAGGGTTGTGTGGCGGGGCGTTACACGACCTTAATGATTGACAGTGTTGAAGAACTAGAAATATTGAAAATGGAAGATGTTGCAAAAGTATTTAATGAGACATTTATAAAAGTAGTTGCATTTCCATCTATGATGAAAGAAGTATATCATGATCATTATGCAAATAAAGGTCGCAATACCAATCTCATCATTGAAGAATTTTTTATGTACTTACATAATTACGGTGGAGTATTTTTCATATAGTTACTTCTTAGTGTGTTGCCAAAAAGTGTATACCTTGGCACTTTTTTAGTCATTTTGGCCTTTTCCATTGGATTTTCGCCTTGTTTACCTTGATTCATCCTTGTAAGCTTGCAATTCATCAATAACCTAATGATGTTTTACTAAGGTGTTGTGAAGTGGTGTAATGCATTTCCTCACTTTTCTAAGACCCTTTCAACACAATTCACCTACATAATACATTTTTACACCTTCCTAGGCTCTAAGACATAGTGTTGTAAAGTGTTGTGTTACATTTCCACACTTATAGATAGGCTTATCACTCCTAAATTAGCCCTTTTTCTATGTTATTTTGCCCCTTTAATGCATCTTTAGTCCTGACCTAAGTGTGTTTCAGGAGGCAAAACTGATTAACTTCAATAAACACAAATTAATTCTTGACCACCACTAAAATTTTCCCAAGTGGACTAGGTCACCACTTTGGGTGACCTAATCCCTTTAGGCATAAAATTTAAATTTTAAATAAGATTCATTAGGAATCTTGCCTCCTAAACCCTAGGTTCGGCCTGTTAGGTTGCATTTAAAAAAAAAAGGGTTTCACATGTACAAATAAGGGTTTTCACCTCCATTTTGCCTCTCTCTTAGCTCATTTTGTACTCTCTTGCTTTCATCAAGTACTTAAGAGACCAAGACTTCACTAGCAAGCATATAAGCATTAGTATTTATAAGCTATCTCCATTGGAGCTACTCATGCATGTTGCAGACCATCAACAACAAAGGTTTGGTAAGCATCTCCATCAAGTTTTTCATTCAATCTTGCATTCCTTTTCTTTCATCTCATTTAGGTTTAATCACCTACAAAAGGGTTTGACTTAGGGAAACCCCTTTCTCCTAACCCAAATATTTTCTTGGTCTTTACATGTGATTGTAGGTTTTGATGTAGATTTGGTGAAGTAAAAGGTGTTGCAAGAAGTACCAACATTCTCCTCAAGTCACATCCAAGCTATAGGTCACTTTCGGGAGTTTCTATCATGGGTTGCTGCAGAAAAGGGAAACATTAATCGGGGCCCACAAAATCAAAGCCTAATTCCTCAGAAAGCTACAAGAGGATTACATTGCCCCTATTGGCGACCTTCTCCCTGTGCTAAGCCGAGAAAAGGGTTTTTGCATTTTTGGGTACCCATTTCCCCGAAACCTATTTTAGCAAAATTTCTAGGTTGGATGACTAGGGCACCCCAGTTGGCGTAAGTGTCATTTTGCTCAGTTTAGGCATTTTCCAGGAGATCCCAAGAGCTTTCAGCTGCAACATCACTTTTCCAGGTATACATCTTCTATCCTCTTCTGTTATTTTCTAGAAAATACACATTTAGGTCATTCTAGAGTAGATTTGCATTAGTTTCATTTTGTTTTATTTACATTGCATTTATTTAGATTAGCATCATTTTACTTTCAGTTTTAGCCACACATCACACACACTTATCAGAAAATTCATCAATCATCCTTCCCCCTTCTGAATACAACCACCAAAAACCCACATAGCCACCTAGGGCAATAGTGCATTTCTCTTACCAAGTGCTCCTAGGGTGGAAAACCCTAAGAGCCTAGCAAGGGGAATCCTTTTTCCCTAGGTCAGAGATACATTTTTTTGGTGGTTCATTTTGGTGAACTCGACCATAGACCATTAGCTAGCTTTCTGATTTTTTTTTGCATTTCATCTTAGACATAACTTGCATTCTATTGAAATCTTGCATTGTTTGTATCCTAGGGTTCATGAAAAAGTGTATTTAGTGAAAATTCATGATAATTTTGCACATTGCATTGAATTTTTAATAATAAAACACAAAAAATATTGCATTTTCAATTTTTGTTTGCACTTAAATATTAGAAAATGCATAAAAATTAGACAAAACTACTGAAATTTCTCAAACATAACACTATTGGGACTAAGTCACCACACTGGGTGACCTAGTCCTCTTGCACAATTTGCATCCCACTTTCTATTATTTTCAGCAACTTGTATGTATTTTTGGTTTATGTAATTGTTCCTCTATGGTCATTTCTAGGTCTGCTATATTGATTCTTTTATTGTCATTACTTAAACCTCATCAAAAAAATATGAATTTAGAATTGACAAGGCAACTGTTACATAGTAAATGTAGACATGCAAAACTAACATCATGCATTTAATCATATTTTCCTATCAAATAAATCAAGTTTATTTGATCTCCTAAGGTTATCACACTTAATTAAATAAATTAAATTATTTAATTAATCTCCTAAAGTTCTTCCATTTAATTAAATAAACCCAAATGTTTACTTAATTCTCTAAATGATCATTTTCCTCTCATTTTATTTAAACAAATCCAAAAATATAAATCAAGTGTCATAGCACCTAATCATTAGCTTAATCAATCAAATCCATGATTAAATCTAAGCCTAACCCTTGTCCCATCCTCTATCTTTTCCCACTTGCACAATAAATCATTTATTAAAAGCTTTATTTTCCTCACAAAGCATATTCCCTCATTAACTCCCTTTGTTTTTCTTTTCTGTCCAAACAAATTCCCCCCCAAAGCTCTCAACCATATGCATTTAATGTTATTTTCAAATTTCAAATTGGCACATTGACCAAAACTTGCACAAACTTGGCCCATTCACATGGTGACAAGTGGCTTCTTCCTATTGGTTGAGGATTAATCCCACATTCCTCCACTTTGCCTCTTCTCTTTTCAATGCCACCTATAAATTTAGTGGGTTTTCTCCTTCATTTTCATCCATAATTTGAGCAAATTTACTCTCTTCACATTGAGAGCTAATTTTGTCTACTTCATAGAATTTTCAATAATCTTCATCATTTGGCTTGTCAAAGGGTTGGGAAAGAGCTACTTTCTACATAAAGAGTAGCACCAATCCAATATGGAATAGGTGTGCATCAAATGCTTATTTTATACCTTTCAATTCATTTGTTTTGTTAATTTGTTTATGAGGTATAATGTATTATTTCATAGGAGCATTAGTTTATTTTCATAGATTTGAACTCACCATGCTAACGAGTGTTGTAGTTTATAACTAATTTGTAGATTTACGGTGTTCACATGTGGCACTAGAAGGAGGGTTGGAACAAAAATATGGTTGTAATTTGAATGAAGTTATTTCTATTAATTCGATTAGATTTATTTTAGATAATTTTGATTGTTTGTGCTCTTATAAATAAAAAGCTAATGTCTTTCCTAATCAAATTCCTTTCCTTTTGGTCAGGGGATTGTTTCTTTTGACTATATTTTTTAATTCTTTATCACAACGTTATTGCTTACTGTACTTTCACAATTCATTTGGTGACAATCACTACTAATAGATATGACAATAGACATGTAGCTTAACAGTAGCTTACACTCTCTATATAGCTGTTAGGAACAATAAAGGTTACATACAATGCCTGTATTTGTAAATTTTTCTGAGTAGGAGGTGAATTTTTCATTATGGAAAACCCTGCAAAGATGCTCACTATGTACGTAGGTATGAACATCCAGCTTGAGAGAAATACAATCTTATAGGTCAGACTATTCTAGGTCTGAGAATGTAGCCTGTGAATTTTATTGATTGTGTAGTCCATCTGGCTCTCGGCTACTGCTTGCAGCCTTGTAGGAGTGGAAAATTTTTTTCCACAATGAACTATTTGATTAAGAATGGCTCAAATAACTTGCATAAGCCAAAAGAAGGAATGATGTCAATGTCACATGTTGCATGTTGCTCCCTCCTTGATTCTAGATAAGTCCACCTGGTGTGTGTGCAATATGTCTGTAGGATGTTTCAGGTAACAAAGAGTAGATGAAGTTGTCAGCATGTCCCTTTCTAGGTTTGAACGAAGTTCACCTTACCCAATAAGAATTCTTTAGATACAATAATGTTTATTCCTGTGTTTTTTTGTCCCCTCCAAACTCATTGATGTTTTCATCAACTCCCATGGTCTCTTCATTGATTTTAATGTAGCTAATGTAAGCGTGATCCCAAATTCTTTCCTACAATACGTTGAGATCAAATTTAAAGTTGTAATTCAACACATAAAATGTAGTCTGATTTGTATGAATATCTTGTTGTAAGCTGCAACACTAGGCTTCCATACTATCATGGTGGTCTTTACTCATTATCAACTCTATTTTTGTCATGTCTAATTGTCTCCTTGTCGCGCATAAATATTTATGCATTAAATGATACACTTTGACCTCTTAGCATACACCTGCCAATAGTGCAAGCTTGAAAGTTTTTAAGTACCTTTATGGGTTGGTTCTCTAAATGCAAGTTGTTGTTTTTATTTACTGTCTGCGCTGACCCTGAAGAAGAAAACAGTGGGTTTGTTTCTATCTCTGCACCATCTCTTTATTGCACTATTGAAGGCTTTCTCACTAAGATTTTTTTTTTTGGTTTTGCATTGATTGGTCCATCCTCCACTATTCCCTATTCTGAACTACCTTTTCTGATGTCTCCATGATTGCATTAAATCTCTTGATCTCAGGAAAATCTAAATGATAGCTGTGAAGATATACTATTGTATCGAATCTCTTCAACTTATTAGCATCATGCCTACCACTTGCATTATCCTAAAAATTTCCATAAATACATTTATGATGAAAGAAAAAAAATGCATTTAGTAAAACGCATTAGGAATACATTGTAGTTGGATCTCTGGGATTGCATGTGGGAATGTATTTAAGTCTCTATAGTTGTTGGCATACATGTCAGAATCTAGAGTAAGAATGAAGGGAGCATTTCTCATTACATCAGAGACTCTAATAAGAACATTGAGAGCACCAGCCTTAAAATGATGAGGGTGTCCAGGTCGCTTTTCTCGAGAAACATATAGAAGAATGGGAAAATCATTGCCCTCTATGTCTAGGTCTTTGTCGCTTTCTAGCAAAACTTGCACCTAGCATTAATCAAAATTAAACAACTTCTTGTAAACATAAAATCTTTAATGATTTCCTTTGAACATCAGATAGATTTTTTTTTTGATATGTGTAGATGAGGTGCCAGAAATGATCATTATTCGCTATTTTTTTAATCTGTCAATGATATTCTAAATTTTTTTTATTCATTGCATGTTAGTTGTAGTAGCTGGAAGGTTTTTGAAAATCTTCTCAATAAGTCCTTGAGTGCAAAAAAGTGTCATTTAATTTTTGTCCTTGTCACAATAATCCTACTATTTCAGCATCCATTATGTTGTCAGCTTTAACCATCTTTCGCCTGCTCATTAATACGAGTATAAAATGGATAGTTCATTTGGATAAAAGATCACATAAGTTGTTTTTATTGTCCTTAATGCTTGGTTTGAATCAAAAACAATCTATTGTGCTTTTATGTCATGTTTGCAGAGAATTACATTTTCTCCTTACGATAAGGGTTGCATTTGTTTTATGCTTGCTTAGTCATTTGGATAGATTTAAATCACTGTTATGCATATATTTCAGTATTTTAGCTTTTCTAATGGTTCAAAAATATTTAAGGGATCATCAAGAAAGTTTCATTGTGAATTTAGAAGATCATCAATGCTTGATCTAGATTTCTTGTAAAGATATCATTAAAATACCATAAATCCTGTTTCTAATAACTTTATATTATGGAATAGGTTAGCGTTGGAGCTGGACATCGGAGTTGAACAAAGGTGAATGAATTGGAGTTAGAAAATTTTCGAAATTAAGACTTGAATAAAACATTTTTTAATGCTTGTGGTTATAATTTGAGGCTCCAATTCCTTCTTTCATTTTCTATTTTAAACCAACTCGCTTTTCGGTTTGGGATTAAAATCAATAACTGATTTGATCTGTTCAAAGTTGGATTAAAATTGAACATTAGAAGCTTACTAAATTTCAATTTGGGTTCTAAAAATTGAACAAACAACTCTCACATTTCGATTTTGGGGCATTAAAAAGAACTCATTTTCTACTTTGAAGATTAAAATGAGCATTTTCTTTTGTGTCTTGTAATATTTTTTGCAAAGTAATCTCATTTAAAAAGGCGTATATGCTTCTCTTGCGCTTCACAACGATCTTGACAATCAAATGTCTTTTTGGTGACTTTAAGTTGCATAAAATATTACCTCTACATTTCAAGTTGGTTAACTTAAAATTTGACAAAACATCTTGCGAGTGTGAGTAAGCCTATTGCGTGTGTTTAAACTTTGTTTCTAAAATAAGGTTGATCAAACTACAAATATGTTTGATCACTTGTGTTTATCTTAGAGGGCTTGCCTTGTGGGAAAAAGTACTCACCCAAGGGAATGACCCAACTGGTGATACACTAAAGCCAAGTGTATTTCCAGTCGGGATATAAAAGTGGGTACTAGAACAAAAGATAGTATCACATAGTTGGCTCCGATGAGAAGGGCAACAATGGTCTCTTGTCACATGGGTCAATCTCGAGAAACAAAAATTCTGAATTAAAAACCCTTGTTTAGCAAAGTGCAAAATCCTATCTATTTGTTGGTGCAAAAGGTCAAGTCCTTTGAAGCCGCCCCACATATACATGCAATTTTGTTGTAGAGATGAAAAGTATGCCATGGGAGATTCATGGGTACTGATGCTTGGCTGACCTGAGAAGCGAGTGCAATGTAAGGGGGAGCCTGAGTGGTCAAGCATCTAATCATCCACACTAAATATGCACAGTTAGATATATCCAAGTGGGAACCCAACAAATATTGTCTTTTTAGCCTAGGTTTGTGCATGTCATTGGAATCAAAACACTTTGCTTGGATCTAAAACACTGGAAAAAAAAAATTCACAAAGAACTTGAAAATTTGAAACCCTTTGGAGGAAACAAATATCTTTTGACAAATCTAAGTGCTCTTGCTTGCCCTAGGGATTTTTTCCTTAGAGGTTTCTAGGTACTTGGGTTTAGTCATCATTTATTTTCACTAAATTCAACTTAGGGAACTATGATCTAGAAACCATGAATTTCACATAATGGACCTTGTGGAATGAAAATGAATTAAGACATAGACATTTATTTTAAAAATTTAATCAAAGAATTGTTTGTGGTAAAAATAATTCATTAAGCAAAGTAAAAGACAATTGACTCCATACATGTGTTCTCTCAAATGATTTCCCGCAAGATCAAAATACGGAAACCCAAGCTCAAAATTCTTAGTCCAAAAGCTTGTGAGGAGTGTCTTGAAAGACTTCTTGAAGTTAGAGAAAGATTGGTTTACAAATTCTACAACTTTTTGAAATGTTTTCTTTTCTCAACATAGGAAGTGTCAAGCATGTTCTTCAAAACCAAGGTCTTGTAAGAGGGATTTTTATCTCGGTCAAGTCTAGGATCAAAATCAATCACTTTCATCCACCTCTCAACCATCAAAATCAGTCAAAAATCACCTCACCAACAACTCTTGGAAACTTTGTAAACATCTTTTATGCTAAACTTCTATGAAAAATCAATTTACTTTGTTTGACTTAACACACTTAGGCAAACTATCATCTTGTGCACGAGTTTACTCTAGGATAACACAACTTCCTTGGGTTTACAAGTTCATTATCATCTTGTTTTCCTTAGCACACTTAGTCAAAGAGAAAATATGGAATGATTTTTGAGCGATGTATGAGCTCTTCTCAGGTTTTGTGCTTTCTGAGGTCACTTGTAGCCCCTCCTACGTCATACTGTGCTTCTTGCGCAGGAAATTGCTTCCTTCATTGAGTATGGCCACATTTACTGTGGCTCTAGGGGTTTATTATACTTTCAACTAGTTCTAAGCCAACAATGTTTGCTGGTGTTAGCGGTTCATCGATGTAGTTTAATGGCTCCCCCACCAAACAAACGCCCTTGGAAATTTATTCTGAAACTCTTTCACAAGGTAAGCATTTTGATGCCCCTGCTGATGTAGTTTTACCTTTACCTAATTTTGATTCTGCATGCCAATGGCTTGAACAACACACCCTTGTGGGTTATTTTGTTGGGAGAACTCCCTCCAAAAGTGTGCTAAAAGACTAGGTCACCAAGGCTTGGGTCCCTCATGGGGTCTGCCTTGATATGGTCTAAAATCTGACCAAGGGTTTTTTTTGTTCCGCTTTGCGGAAGTTAGTCATGTCCAAGCTATTTTGGGCCATGGGCCCTGGTATGTTCGGTCCTCTTTGTTGGTTTCCCAGGCATAGACCCGGGATTTTGTTGTCTCAGAAGACTCCAAAATGTGTGTCCCAGTCTGGATTGAGTTTCCTGAGTTACCTTTGCCTTGTGTGCCCTTCTTGAACCATATTGCTTCCTCTTTGGGGACGGTTGTTTGTATCGAACCTGATAGATTCTTTCAAGCCCATCCTCAAAAGAGGGTTTGTGTGGAAGTTGATATATCCAAGGATTTGAAAGAGTCTGTAGACATTCAAATCGGTGATATTCATCACACCCAGAAAGTCACATATTTCAATATGCCCAACACGTGCTATCGGTGCCAGTCAGCTGACCACAAGATCAAGGACTACCCTTTGACAGTTCCTCGTGCATCCTCTCAGTGACGGGATGTTGAAAATCCTCATCCGATAGAGCCTTTAGCTAAGGCAGACATAAAGTGGATTACGGTTTCAAATCGGAAAAATAAGTCGTCTGGTTCTGGGTCGGCTCCCAAGGCCCCTGAACTGACCAAGCTGGTTTCAAACCCTTCATAGAAGGGGATAGCTACTCCCTCAGGAGTTACTTTTGTTGTTTTACAGCCCAGGTCTAAGGCCACGCCTCATCTTGCGGCTTTTTTGTGTGCTCAACCGAATTTTTCCTCCATAGTGGAGACTCAACGATGTTCTCACAACCCGTCTCCTCCACCAGAAGAAGGTGAATATGTGCCAAAAAAAGGGAGATTCTCTGCTTCTATTAAGATTGGTTCTATTCAACAAGAGTTTTTGAATAATAGCTTCTCTTCCTTGGGTGAAGAGGATCGAGATTCTACAAGTATGGAAGATTTTCCATGAATTTTATCTCATGGAATGTTTGAGGTCTAATTAACCTCTCTAGAAAATATTCTGGTAAGAATACTTTGAAAAATTACCCAAGGATTGAAGTGCTTTATCTTTAGGAAGTTAAAATTTTAGGTTTCTTGCTTGCTTCGGCTTGTCGGTCTATTTGGCCACCCAGTTCTATGTTTTGCACTCTGCATGAGGCTAGTCATGGTGGAGCTACTACTCGTTTGGCCCCACAACTGAATTCTTGTGTGGTGGACCATGGGGTTGACCCCTCCCAGTGGGTTGTTTGGGTTCTTCTCAATATTGAGAATCATTCCTTTGGGATTATTAATATTTATGCATCTAATGATTTTGTGGAGCATTACTTGCTTTGGCGTTGGATTGCTGACTCTTTGCCAATTGCCATGTGGTTGCTCTGTGGGGATTTCAACATGGTAGAAATGGCATATGATAAGAATGGCACCTTTCCTTTTCATTGGGCAACGGGTGAAAGGGAGGCATGGTTTTACATGCGCAATAAATTCGAGCTTTTTGATCCCAATATGGGCTACCGCCATTCTCATTCTCTTTGGCACACTTACTACAATTATAGGGCTAGTTCTGACAGAGTCTTTAAATGCCTTGATTGTGCTATGATCTCATCTCAATCTTTTTTCTCCTTCATTAGCTCTACCTTGCCTATTAAGCTGTTAGTGGATGTGACCCTTTATAATCACTTCCCAATTCATTTTGGCATTGAACGGGCATCTTGTCAATCTCATACGTGTAAGACTCAATTCTTCTTGAACATGTCTTTGCTCTATCACAAGCCCACCCTGGCCCACATTCATCGGGTGTGGAATTTAGAGTGCAGGCCTCCTGGCCATACAGGTTGGATTTCTTGGTGGAATGATGCCATCATTCGTACTGCGCATTTCTTGCGCATTTATGGGTGCCATCTTGCTATCTTTCACCGACATTCTTACGAGGCCACCACTACTGACTTGCGTACAACTACAAAGGCTTTAGCGGCTAGTGCTTTCTCCCCATCACATCAAGTTCAGGTGGCAGAATTAAGACACCAAAAGCAAGCGGCAGATAATTATTCTGCTAGAGGCGCTCAAATTAAGGCTCAACTTCACTGGCTCAAAATTGGTGATTGTGCCTCCAAAGAGTTTTTTTTGGCTCTTCGCACTAGGCACTCTTCCCCAAGCATTAAAGCAATCAAAGATGGTAACCAAGTGCTCTCTGAGCTACCTGACATTCTCCAGGATTTTGTGTGCCACTATGAGCAGGTTTTCACCGCTCAGGACCCCACGTCTGCACGCTAGCAAGCCCTTCAGGACTGCCTTGTTGTTGTGCCACATAGGCTTTCTTCAGCCCAGATTAATTTCTGTGATCAATTGTTAACAATTGATGATCTCAAGGAAGCCATTTCCTCCATGGCTGATGATAAGGCTCCTAGGATTGATGGCTTTCCTTTTGAATTTTACAAAGCTCTTTGGGACTGTGTTGGGAATGATTTGCATCATGTTTATCTTGAAGCCTTTCAAACCAATTCTCTAGACAATTTAATAAATAAAGGTAATATTAAATTCATACCTAAACCTGGGGATCCAGAGGATATCTGCAACTAGCAACCCATCACACTTCTCACTGTTTCTTACAAAATCATTGCCAAAGCCTTGGCTCTAAAAATTCACCACCTCTTGCCTCAGGTTGTGAGTCTTGGGCAAACTAGTTTCATTAAGTCTAGTTTTATTCTTGATGTCATTATTTCTGTTTGGGAAGGCATGGAGTGAGCCCGACGGTCGAACCAGAAAACAATGTTCATTAAAATTGATTTTGCTAAAGCCTATGACCATATTGAATGGCCTTTCATTCTTGTGATGTTGCAGGCCTTGGGCTTTGGGCCCAATATTATGTAGTCTGTTCATATGTTTTTTTCTGATGCCTCGGCTTGCATTTCCATTAATGGCCGCTAGTCTTCTGCTTTTGATCTTTTTCATTCTATTCGCCAGGGATGCCCTCTTGCCTTTGCTTTGTATGTTCTGGCTACTGAGGGCTTTAGATATCTTCTGGCCAATGCTGTCTCCTAGCAATGTGTTAAAGAGATCTCTCTCTTAGACTCTCAAGAGTATCTTGTCAATGGCCACTTCGTGAATGATTCCTTTCTCACTCTCTTAGAGGATGAAGGTTCTATCACTGCTTCCCTTGAATGCCTTGATACTTTTTGTCTTGCTTCCGGATCTGCTATTCAATGGCACAAGACCTTGTGCTATAGATAATCAGTGCTTCCCACTCTTGTGTGGCTCCAAACTTATAAATGGAAGTGGATTGGGCAAGGAGAAATCTTTCGATTTCTTGGCATCCCCTTCACCTTTTAGGCTTCCCCTTGGGAGCTCTGGCAAGCCGTTCTCTCCAGGGTTGAGTAGAAGTTGGCCTATTGGATTACTAAGCCTCTTTCGCTAGCTGGTAAATTCCAGGTGTGCTCTAAAATTTTGGCCGCCACCCACATCTACTATTCTTCTTGTTGGGCTTCTTCTAACGTGGCCTACAATAGGCTTGAAAATTTTCTCCATGATTTTTTATGGGCCTCTTCTGAAACCCACAAGGGCTTTCATTGGGTCGCTTGGGAATTTTGTTGTCTACCCAAGGACTCAGGAGGGCTTGGATTGCTCTTCACTCAACAAAAAAGGGTCTTCTCTTTGTCTCAAATGGATTATCCTTGCTCTCACCGGGGATGAAGCCTGGAAGATTCTCCTTAGACATTGTATTTAGTCTGGTTTTCTTGTTCACAGGCCTGCCTGGAAAGGAATCGGTCTCCAAACCCTCCTAGTTATGAGGGAGACGGTTCAAATTGTGGGCTCCTTTGTGGCCAAGAGCATTTGGCACTCTTGGGAAACCGTTAAGACTTGGCTCCATTGGGTTGGGGCTGGATTTCGTGATGGGCTCTCCATCAACCAGTGAAACCTCTGGTGGTCTCCCCTTTTGGCTAAGAATGGTGAACCCCTGGCCAAGTCGCCTTGGCTCAAGGCTCTCAGATTTCATAAGAAGGGCATCCACACACTACATTAGCTCTTTCACCAACCTACCATGCATCTTTTGCAGTGGGATGCTTTTAAAGCCTAGCACAGTCTTCAAAACCAGGACCGTCTTACTTTTGACGGGCTGGTGAGTGCCATTCCGGTGGAAATGCTTCACAATGTTGGCATTCATGGGCACAAACCTTGGTGGAAAGATTGGAAATGGTTTCGAGATACTCCTCTCCAGAGCTACAAGCTACAGCTTTGTTACAGGTGGCTTTCACCCCATTTTCCTATGATCAACTCTTTGAACCAGAGTTGGCTTCTTAATTCCTCGGTCCATACTTGGCGTAAGAGGTTTGATGCCACTTGGTCTGCAATTGTTAATATGAAGCTGACCCACTTTGCTTGGTGTATTCATTTCCAAGGCTTGCCTATGGGTTCTCGGCTTGTTCATTTAGGGGTTCCTGACCCTCATTGTCTTTTTTGTGGGCAGCCTAAAAGATTTAAGCACCATTTTTGGTTTTGTCCCAGAGCTCAATAGCTTTGGTCTTGGATTCATGACTTCTTTCGGCCTTTTAGGTTGAAACCCTTTTCATGGCATATGGTTCTGTTGACCCGCCTGGAACCCTGGCTAAGTTCACCCAGCTTTGGCACACTTTCAAGGTGGAAATCCTCTTCAATATCTGGAAAGATAGAAATGCTTGTATATTTTCTCATTCTCATTTATATTTTAATGTCTCTTTATGCTAAAGCTATTATATGTTCTAATGTTCTTTTACAGATTCAAGTGCAAGCCAACAAGGTTGTACTGGAAGTGGCTCACCTGTAGGTTCTCCTGGACCACTAGGGAAATGCCCCTTGTACTATGGCTCAGATCCCTAATTCACCCTCCTCCTCCCATGGTCGGTCGCCTTCTCAAGACTGGAAGCGGAGTGAATCCACACGATCCCGTTCCCAGCATCCTGCTCGGTGATATTCTTAGCCTCTCAGGCGGGCTCGTTATCCTTCGCCGTGTCTTGGTCAAGGTTGGAACTCTAGTGGTGCTCTAGGGAGTGGTGGTGGTGGTTCTCGATGGCCCTCTGATGCTCTGCCTACTTCTAGCTCTGGTTGGCCCTCTAGTGGCAAAAGTTTTCCACGGATGGCTCTTGCAATCTCGCCTCGGCACGAGGAAAAAGAAATAGAAAAAGATGAAGATAAAGTTGATGATGGTTGGGGTGCTCCTCCTAACATCACTCCAAACCCTGCTGATGTATGGGGGAAACATCTAGACGATAGGGACCCCAAGATCTACTGGCACTGCCTTGGCTGCTTAATTTTCTTTCTATTATTGGACTTCTAGGCTAGGCCCATGTGATATTCTGGATTTTCTGGGCTGGGTCCATGTGTTAATTTGGATTTTTTGGGCTGGACCCATGTGACATTCGGGGTGTGCTTTCTTACCACCTGCCCCTTTTTTGTGAATTTGTAATTTTATCTTTATATTAATATAGATATCTACCTATTCATCAAAAAAAATTGTCCAATTGATTATCACCTTGTTTGAATTAACACACTTAGTCAAACCATCCTCTTATGTACAAATTTACTCTAGGGTAACACAACTTCCTAGAGTTTACAAGTGCATTATCACTTTTGTTTGACTTAACAGACTTAGTCAAACTATTAATCCATCACGATCAATCAAATCAAGTCCTAAAGTTTAGAATCTCCCTCAAGGTTCCTCCAGAGTTTCATTCATTCGTATCACCCATCTTTCATTTATCTCATCCCCATCATCACATTGATCCTGAATTTACCTTAGTTCTTCTCTTCTTTAAACCTAAGGTTTAGATCAATCTAAGGGGTTAGAGGTTCATCTCTTACATTCCTGAAAATTGATCTCTATTTTATGGTTCAAACTCGATCTCAACACAAGAAGAATATGGAGAAAAACAAAGAAACATCCATTTCGAGCGATCTAAGTCAAACCGAAACAAAATTCGACCTAATGATAACCATTGACCTCCCAAAAAATCCTCCTCAAATACCTCAAAATTCTTAAGGAAGCTCATGTAGAGGATATCACTGACAATGGGATGACACAAGAAGAAATTCTAGAAATGGTGCAAAATCCTAACCACCAAATTGTCAGTGCCATGTTGAGGTTGTATCCATCCCAATACATGTTAGAGTTAGAAAAAGAAGGGGATAAATGCCATTTTAACTTTGACATAAGCACTATTGTGGAGAGGTCTCTCGGTATCATGCCCTCACCCACATCCACACTTCCACTTCAAAACATCACTCAAGACATCCCCCAAATCATATCATGTATCGCTTCAACGCCACCAATTGTTAACAATGGAAGCACCATGCTTTGCGAACTCCAAAAACATCACCTTGTGAATTATCGAGGCTTGAATACAAGCACTTCATCACATCAATCTATCCTGTCAAATCTATTACACCCTTATGCCCCGCTCACATTTCATAATCATAGCAATTCATCCTCATTTCATGCAACACCAGATTATCCTCTAGATACGCAAACTTCTCTCCCTATCTCACAATGAGAAGGTGATTTGTTTGGAGTAGGGGGGATCTTGGATCCATCATCATCATTTCTAGGGATTGCACCACCTGTCTCTCCACCACTTCCACCCCTACTGCTTGCATTTACATCATCCCTTATGGTGGGTCTTCCTCCTCTTCCCGCCGTCAACCAATCAAATTAGAACACCTTTTCAAATCTACCAGTTGTGTCATCTGTATTGCAACAATAGATGGAAACCATCCAAGCAACCACAATGATCAATACATCCACTATTCCTCAAAACATGGTTTCTTAGGGACCAAGAACCTCGATCGCACCATCGATAACTCAAACCCCGATCATTAACATGATCATTCTGCTCATCTCAACGGTCAACGTTCTTCCTAATCTACCACCATTACCACCAAGGCACAACCTAAACAATTCATTCACGATGACATTGCAAGCTGCTCGACAAGATACCCAACAAAAAGTCCTCCAAAATTAGCAAGACGCATAACTAGCCACTCAGCAAGTGCAAGCGCAATTAGTAGCACAACAAGCATAGTAGGTTGCACAAGCCAAAACCTTGTTGCAACAAAAACAAGCCACACAAGCTGCCCAAGTTGCGCAGGCAGCTCAGGCCACACAAAATGCACAAGCTACACTTGCCGCTCAGATTGCACATGCAATCCAACAAGCACACGCTCAAGCATGAGCCCAATTTCAAGCTCAGCAAGTGCAAGCGCAAGCACAATACCAAGCACAATTGCAAGCACAACAAGAAGCGTATCAACAAGCCTTGAAAGAATATCAATCACAACAAAAATATGACCAACAACAAGCATTGTTGGTGAAACAACAACATGACCAACAACACAAACAACAACAAGTGCAGGCATCACTTGGTCAACAAAGCTTGCAACAAAACCACAACAACGTCCCACCCATCAATCCCGCACCCCAGAACATATTTACCCCACCTCTTGATCTGCAAGGTGACGTGACGACATAAATCAAATTTATCTCACAGCAGGTGCTAGATCTTCAATTAGTATAGACAATCAACACACCTAGCAAGATGTGCCCCTATCCATTTGATGAAAGCTTGGCAATGGTACCATTCTTGAAGGGATTCAAAATCCCCAAATTTGATAAATATCGTGGGATGGGAAATCTTGAAGACCACATTAGGGAGTTTCAGGTACATTACATGGAAGTCGCATAGAATGACATGTATCTAATGTAGTTATTGCCTCGAAGCTTGGTTGGTGATGCTATGGAATGGTTTTCTCATCTACATACGGGAATCAAAACATTTCAGGAAATTAAAGACACATTCCTCCAAAATTATGCATTGAACATTTATGTGGATGTTAGTTTTGAAGAACTCTCCACACTCAAATAGGGTAAGGGGGAATCATTCACCACCTTTCTCCAACAATGGCGAGCCAAGGCCTATCGAAGAAAGTGGGCCATGCAAGAAGAACCACAAGTTTGTACCATCATTTCCAATACAGACAAAACCTTGGCACTCTATCTAAAGATGCAATGCATCACTACGTACGATCAACTGATTCCTAAGATGCTCAATATTGAATGAGCCCTTTTCACACAAGGGAGCATGCCTACTTATCCTCAACAACAAGATAGTCACCCATACACTAGGTACATTGGAAAACCTCAGACATGGGCAGAGAACCAAAATGTCACCAACGATGGAGTAGTGGATGCAAAATTTGTCATCAGTGCTCCCAAGAAAAATAATCAAACACATCATCACCAACAGCAGAAAAAAAACCAAAATAACATGCAAAAAATGGTGTTGAACCAACAACCACCCCAAAATCAGATCAATAATCTCAATAAAAAAGGAGGACCACCTCCATGAAATAAGTATCCCCCCAAGAAAAAAATCACAACCCTTGGGGAGTCAATTGAATCCATCATGAGAAAGTTGGTCAATGAGAGCATCATCATGGTCCCCACGCATGATAGTTACAGTGAACCGAAGGTGAAGCCACCATGGTACAATGAAACTCTCATGTGTAATTATCATAAACTCAAGGGATAGACAACTACCAACTGCATGAAATTGAAGAACATCATCCAAGATCTCATTGAGGATAAAATTATAAATGTCAAGCAACCCGTTGGAAATCAAGATCTCAAAATATACATGAACCTGATGCCTAATCACAATCAGGGAAATAATCAAGGAAAAAACCAAGGAAATAACCAAGGGAACAATAAAGGGAAACAAAATTATTCCAGTGTTTACATTATATATGAAGACATCATCGCATGCATAGATGAAATGGTCACTACCATTAGTGTCAAAGGAGCCAACACTAATTGTGGAGTCATCACACACAGTGACAAGGTTACTATTGTAGGGGCATCGCAGCCATCTAAGACCCCCATATCAAATCCAAAGGATGTTCCCTATGATTATAACGTCATTTACCAGCTAAAAAGAATCCCCGCCCAAATCTCCATCACGGAGCTACTGAAAATTTCCTCCGCCCACAAGAAAATCCTTGATGAAGCATTAGTTGCATCCACTATCTCTGCTAACCTTGATACATAACAATTCTAGGCTATGGTAGGTAACATCATCACCCCAAATCTCCTCACCTTTTATGATCAAGACTTCCCCGCCCAACCATCTCACAATCACGAACTTCACCTTCAAGTATTGGTTCACAAGAAAAAGTTCAAAAGGGTCTTGGTGGATGGAGGCGCAAGCCTCAATATTTGTTTACTTAAACTCATAAAGAACTTGGGAATCTCAAAATACTCCATCGACAAAAAAAAAAGCATTACCATCAGAGCATATGATGACTAGGAAAGAGTGTCTCAAGGCACTATCAAGATCCCAATCCAAGTGGGGCCAACCATCACAGAAACCATATGTCAGGTCCTCGACCTTGATTTACCCTACAATATCCCCCTGGGATGCCCATGGATCCATGTGATGAAGGAGGTCACCTTAAAATTTCACCAATGTGTAAAATTTTCATATCAAAATGAGGAGGTCACAATACATGGTGATCTAGAGCCATTTTCCTATTGCAAAAATTTGGAAGCCAAGTTTTACAAAATTCCACAAGTACCAAAGAATGATGAAGGCACATCCACTCGCTATATAGATCCATCTAACCTCGCCTCCACTTCTATGATAGAGACATCCTCCATCCCTGATATATTTGAAATCAAACTCATGATCTAGGAAAATGGGTGTGGAGATTACATAATGAAGAAAAATACTTTTGTTGTAGGAGAGTTACCGCAATCTCCTAGGTCACATGGGCAACCCCAGCCAGTTCAAACACCTGTCCACACTTTTAGGGAAAAACCTTCTAGATTCTGCCATTGGGGGGATCTCAGTCGGGAAAATGTGGATGAAAGAGACATTGCAAGCTCACTATACCAAGATGAAAGGCCCACACCCACCCTACCCATGGATGAAGCTAGTAGAGGACTGAAAATGATGCTCAGTATGGGCTACAACAGAAATGAAAGCCTTGGAAGGAACAACGATGGAAGACTAGAGCCCATCATTGTAGAATAATGAATGAGAAATATTGGCCTTGGATGTACCCCTCCAAGTATAACCGTACGTGGTAGAGGTAACCCTAATAGAGCAGTCAGGTCTCCCCCTCAATTATCAACAACCGCTCTTCAACTACCTGTATCCATAGGTCTGCCCCTAGATAATTTAACCTTCAACATAACTAATGTCTATAGTAGTAGTGATGACGAGGATACCATAACCGACCTTCCCACGATTTTTGAAGATTCCTCCTTACTCATGATTAGTTCCTCACCCGTTGAGTCAAACCACCAAACTCACAAAATAAACCTAGTTTACCCCCAAGTCATCGACAATGACCAACGAGGACCAACGGTTATAGACACATTCAAAAATGATGAAGCACTCTCAAAATTCATGGGACAAAGGGATACAGTACCATGTGGAGATCATAAAGCTAGATTTGACATCACACTAGATACATAGGCCTATTACGGGGGGATGATTGAATCCTTCAGTTGTAAAAGAAAAAGAATGAGAATAAGCTTAGGGTCATTGAGTGAAAACCAAACCATGGCACTCTCTAACCATAGAATAGTAAAAATAAAGGACTCATCCAATAGTGAAAACCTCTCTGAGGCACCGAAGGATGGAGGATTCAATCTCCTCCCTACTACACTTCATCAAGAGAAATCAATAGTCTTAGCATAATAGTACAATCCCGTTAATTTGGGAAAAAAAGCAGCACCACACATCACCTTCTATGTTGAATCACTTCTGATAGAAGAACAAGAACTGTTGGCTTCATTTCTAAGAGAAAGAAAGGTGAACTTCACATGGACCTATTCTGACATGTCAGGTCTCAATCCAGAAGTCGTGGTTCATCACTTAGGGGTATGTACAAGGTCATGATGGGCCAAAAAGTGGTGATATGTAAGTGATATGATGGCCCATGTGGCTGACGACTTTTTTTTACCCAAAATTGATCAAACAAAAAGGGTTTTTAAAGGAGATTCTTAGCTTTCCACCAATATAAATTATTCTTTACTTTGAATTTAATAAATTATTATTATTCATTTTCTATTTAAATTACGACCAAAGTCTTGATTGATAGATTGATTGAAAAACATCTATAGCTTTCAAAGGGTATCACATTTTTTGAATTTGAAACATGTGTCACATTCTATGCTTCACATACTATAGTATTAAAAAAAAAGAATTGAATTTCATGAAGTTTTGACCAAGTTAAGGTGGTCAGACGTATGAGTTTTTAAATCTTTTAAAAGTTGTAATAAAAAAATCATAATTAATTATTTACTTCGAAAAACATTACAAAAAAAATGCATCGCATCAGGACATGAGTCTTCTACTTATATCTAATATATTATAAAAAAATATTATGATTTTATTGTGGTTAGGGTGGTAAGGCAGACACCTATTTCTTAGTTTTTCCCTGAAATTCAAGTACTACTACATTGAAATTTCAAATTTTCACCAAATAGATTTTTTTTAAACAAAAATAAACCAAGTAGTTTAGAAACTACATTCAATTTGGAAAATATTTTATTTAGATTACATATTTTTGAAATAATATAGTTAACTTATTCAAATTTTTATGTCAAGTTGCCTAAGTTTGTTTTTTCTAAATTTTATTGCCACTTAAGGGCCTATTTTTCCATGATGATCCTGCACATGCCCTTAGTTGTCTACCTAGGGGCAAAGCCAGTGAGAAAAAAATTAAGAAAGATGAACCCTTAGATAAGCTTGCTAGTTAAGGTGGAATCAAAGAAACTCCTAGATGTCAGTTTTATATGCCCAATTGATTATCTAGAATGGGTGTCAAATCTTGTTCCAATTTCCAAACCAAATGAGGGCATCCGTATCTGCACAAACTTCAGAAACCTAAACAAACCATGTCGTAAGGATGAATTTCCACTACCCAACATTGACATAATAGTGGATATGATGGCCGAACAGTAGATGATATCATTGATGAATGGCTTCTCAGGGTACAACCAGATTATGATAGAAAAGGAAGACTAGCATAAAACAGTGTTGACATGTCCATGGGGCACTTACTACTGGAACATGATGCCATTTGGGCTAAAGAATGTGGAAGAGACATATCAAAGGGCCATGACACTAATTTTTCATGAGATGATTCACAAAACTGTGGAAGATTATGTAGATGATATATTGGCCAAGTTAAGGAAAATACAAGATCACATAGCAGCTCTAAGTGCCATCTTTGATAGATTGGAGAAACACAAGGTTATACTTAACCCCAAGAAATGCATCTTTGGGGTGCAATAAGGCAAAATCCTGGGATATAGTATCAATCAGAGGAATAGAAGTGGATCCCGCCAAATTTAAGGCGATCCTCGACATGGAAGCACCCAAGAGACTAAAACAACTCAGAGGCCTACAAGGAAGGCTCCAATCCATCCACAGATTCATAGAACAGCTGGCGGATAAACATATCCATTCCTCTCATCTACTCCACAAGGGAGTAACATAGATGTGGGATGACAAGTGTGATAAGGCGTTTAGTAAAATCAAAGAATATCTACTTATGCCACCAGTTTTGATGCCGCCAATCCCAGGAAAGCTATTAATCCTGTATATTTCAGCAACCATGGTAGCTCTTGGTGCTCTATTAGCTCAACATGATGAAAACAAAAGAGAGAGAAATATATTATATCAGCAGAACTATGGTGGGACACGACTTTAACTATACTCCCGTTGAAAAATCTTGTTTGGTAGTTGTATTTTCTGCACAAAAATATAGATGTTATATGTTGGCTCATCAAATAAATCTGATTGTGAAGATAGATCCTCTCAAATACTTGATTTCTAAAGCCACTCTCATGGGATGAAAATCCAAGTGGGTCATGATATTGACAAAACACAACATTGAATATATGGAGTGCAAGGTCATCAAGGGATAGGCAATTGCAGATCAACTACCAGAAGCTCCTATTTGTGTAGAGAACCCACTCATCTTAGAATTCCTAGATGAATCAATATTCAACCTAAGTGTTGCAGACCATTCGAAGATGTATTTTAATGGAACTCACATGCAAAACGAATCAGGGGCAATAATTTTCTTCATAACTCCCCAAGTCTTACAATCTATCATTTCCATGCATGAATAACATAGTGGAGTATGAGGCTCTTGTCAGCGGCTTATAGATTGTAGTACAATGGTAGATCATGGCTTTAAAGGTATATGGGGAATCTCAACTTGTAATCAATCAGGTAAACGATGAATATCAAACAAATGATGATAAGCTAGCTCCATACAAGAATTTAGTCGAGAGCCTCAAAGTGTCATTCATTGAGATCACATTTGAATAGTTACCTAGAGCAAACAATAGAGCAGCGAATGCTATGATGACAATTGGATCACTTTTGGAAATCCAACGTAACATCCCAAAGCAAGAATTCCTGGTAGAGAAGCTTCTCATACCAGCATTCAAGGTACTAGAGTTTGAATTTGTGTGAGAGCTCGCTGGTCCCATTGATCCCTGGTATCATGATGTTTACACCTACTTAAGAATAGGATTCTTTCTCGCTGATATAACCCCAAACCCTAAACGAGCCTTCACAAAAAATTCCACTCACTTTTTCATCCTAGGAGAAGCCCTTTATTGTGAGAAGCCCTTTATTGTAGGATCATTGAAGGAACCTTGTTGCATTGCTTAAACCCTGAGGAAGCCCTAACTGCTCTAATTGAGGTACACAATGGCATTTGCGATTCACACTCGAGTGATATGAGCTTGGCTAAGAAGTTGCTAAGAACTGGATACTACTAGCCAGCAATGGAAAGAGAGGCACACAACTTTTTCAAAAAGTGTTTACAATGCAAACAACATGGGGACCTTATACATGCACCGGCTCAAGAGTTTCTTCCTATTGTTACACCTTGCTCCTTTTCATAGTGGGGGCTCGATCTCATTGTAAAAATCACAACCACCTCATCCAATGGCCACAAGTTCATCATCACTGCCATAGAGTACTTTACAAAGTGGGTCCAAGCCATTCCTATGACCTACATAATAGGAAAGCAAATATCCAAATTCATCCTGAACTATCTTATTTTCCGATACAGTGTCCCCCAAGCTATTATCTTAGATAATGGGACACCATTCAAAAATTAGGATTTTCATGACTTATGTGAAAAATTCAATATCCAACATCGCTTTTCCACTCCATACTATCACCAAGGCAATGGCCAAACAGAAGCCACCAATAAAACCATCTTGAAAATCCTTGAGAAAATAGTCAATGATGTTGGTGGTGACTAGCATCTGAAGCTAAATATCACCTTATGGGCCTATCATACCAGCATCTGAACACCAACATGTGCCACCCCATTCTCCCAATCGAGATCGAGCTCCCATCATTAAGGATATCACTGCAAAACCTCATTATAGATGAGGAATGTCGGGTTTCAAGGTTAAATGAGCTAGAGTTATTAGATGAATGGTGCATGGATGCCCTCAACCATCTACAGGTCTATCAGAACTGCCTAAAGCGTAGCTACAACAAGAAGATCAGGAGACACACTTTCTAAGTCAGCGAACTTGTGCTAAAAGAAAATCAAAAGAATGTGCCAAATCCAGAAAGCAAAGGAAAATTTGAGCCCAACTCATTGGGACCTTTCATCATCACAACAAGCTATAAATTGGGGGCATATTAGTTGTCAACACTAGAAGGCAAGCCTCTGCCAGAGCCCCTGAACAACTCCATCTCAAACATTTTTATGCTTAAAATCTTGCAAGGTATAGAACCGAAAAATACAAAAAAAATCAAAAAATTTCCTAAAAAAATGGTCAACCTGATGAAAACATGGAAAATAGGCATCTTGGTGACAACAAAAAAATCAAAAAATAAAATAAATCAGAAAAATGATTGAAAACAGTAAAGACAAAAAATTATCCTCTACTGAAAACTAGTTCAGTGGTGCTTTAGACAAGTACCTTGGTGAAAACCTGACAAACAAGAACCAAGTGTAAATAAAGCACTCTCCATCTACTAGGATCTTCATGGACTTTTCCATGCACTCACTTATCCATTACATTCCATCTATCCTTCCATCACCCATTCGCAACTGTACCATAGCTTGATCTTGTGCTTGTATCATGTTCCATGCTAGTACTACTTGGCATATTCCTAAGGATTGTTTGTCCTACATGTATCGAAGTATTTTATCACATCACACTGGGGGCATGTTCCAATACCTCCATTAGATCAGATTCGTCTATATTCTTGAGATCTTCCTTAAAATCAAAAAATCAAAAAACATTCAGAAAAATCTATCAAAATCCAAAACGTGTCAAAAATAAAAAAAAATAAAAAAATAGAGTCATCAACCAAACTACGTCATCTCTGAGCTTGAATGTAGGCAAGGTTGATCTTTGATCACCCCCCGAGAAATTTTAGGCTAGTCATTAGGCATCCATCATAGTGGCAATCTGTTTGCCCATCTATCTTTTCATCAATCAAGTTTGTCATTAGTCAAACTACATGGTCTCTACATGTATAACATAGGCAAGGCTAAACTATGGATCAACTCCTAAGACCCCTAGGGTAGGTCTTTAAGTTAGTCTCTTCATCATAAATCTTGAAAATACCAAAAACATTTGTAAAACATCTTGAAAATAAAAAGAATAACCTCAAAATATTTGAAAAAAAACCCAAAATGGTGCATTTGTCTCATCTCGCTTTCACCCATAGTAATCATCATTCATAATAAATCATTGTCTCTTTCATCCTTTGGTATATCAGTCAAAATGAAGTCTAGCAGGTCCAAAAATGTGAACCTAATCTTCAAAGTCTCAAATCTAGATCAATGAATCAACAAATTGGTCAACTCAGAGTATCAATAGTTTATCATCCAATCAATCTCATCAAAACCCTGATCACAACATGTTCTAGGATGCATCCTTCCCACGATGGACATCAACATGAAGTATCACCTTAGTTTCACCTTGGCTAGCGGTATGAAGAACATTAGCTTATTTGTTTACTTCATCTTGACTTATCTTATTTTTTGCTCATTCCAAGGACCTCTCGATGATGTCTAAACAAAACAATTTGGAGAGAAAGGATGGGGCAATGGTCATTATCTTTTTTTCTATTGTTCTTGTTGGATGTTCTTGAAAAATAACTTCGTCATGCATGCTTTTTGTTTGTTTTTAGGAAAGGTGTTTTAGGTGTCTTGTTGACCACATAAGAAGGATTTCTTTTTTATGTTTTGGTTTGAAATGTCTAGAATATGTGAACTACATTCTGAATAAGGTTTTGTATGTCAGGTGTGAATAAGAGTACTCCTATTTGTTTGACAAATCAAATTCCATCACACTAAGCGCAACACCATCCTAGTTATTTATACCTTGATGCATCGTACCTATGTGTGTTATCAAACATAAGGAAAGTTATGCTCTTTATCTTTTCCATGCTTGGATAAGAAATACATCATCATTCATCATCATATCTAATAAAGTCTCGATGACTAATGGAATTATTGGATTTCTACATTTTATTGGATTTAAGGGTTGATCCCTCTCATTATTCTATCCTCTTTCGCGCTAACAATGCATCCATCTTGCATCCTGCATAATCACATCACATCATTAGAGGACAACATCATCCATCTCATCCAATCTCACATGCATTACATAATCATCTAAGTTGTTTAGGATAATATAGATTTTCTATTCTAAGGATCTTAAAAACATCTCAATTACATCATCATTATCATATAGATCAGTTAGTCATAGCCATCCATACATCCATTTTGAACCTCTTTATTGCAAGATCAACTTCAAATCGAATCTTTTCGCTTGATCTCTCGAGGGGGCAATGTACTAACGTACTTATTTTTGTTGGGGCATCTGAAAAAATCATAATTTTTTATTTATTTCAATGTCAGCGACATCATTCCCTGAACCAATGCAACAGGTACATTGCTTCAAAGAGGGGAAAAATGTAAACATGCAAAACTAACATCATGCATTAATCATATTTAATCATATTCTCCTATCAAATAAATAAAGTTTATTTGATCTCCTAAGGTTATCACACTTAATTAAATAAATAAAACTATTTAATTAATCTCCTACAGTTCTTTCATTTAATTAAATAAACCCAAATGTTTGATTAAATCTCTAAATGATCATTTTCCTCTCATTTGATTTAAACAAATCCAAAAATCTAAATCAAGTGTCACATCACCTAATCATCAGCTTAATTAATCAAATCCATGATTAAAACTAAGCCTAACCCATGTCCCATCCTCTAGGTTTTCCCACTTGCACAATAAATCATTTATTTTGATTTATTAAAAGCTCTATTTTCCTCACAAAGCATATTCCCAAGGAATATGCCCTCGTTAACTCCCTTTGTTTGATTTTTTTGTCCAAACAAATTTCCCCCAAAAGCTCTCAACCATATGCATTTACTGCTATTTTCAAATTTTAAATTGGCACATTGACCAAAAATTGCACAACCTTGGCCCATTCACATGGTGACAAGTGGCTTCTTCCTATTGGTTGAGGATTAATCCAACATTCCTCCACTTTTCCTCTTCTATCTTCAATCCCACCTATAAATTCAAGGGGTTTTCTCCTTCATTTGCATCCACAATTTGAGCAAAGTTACTCTCTTCACATTGAGAACTAATTTTTTCTACTTCATATCATTTTCAATAATCTTCATCATTTGGCTTGTCAAAGGGTTGGAAAAGGGCTACCTTCTACACAAAGAGTAGCACCAATCCAATATGGAATAGGTGTGCATTATGCTTCTTTTATGCCTTTCAATTAGTTTGTTTTGTTACTTTGTTTATGAGGTATAATGTATTATTTCATAGGAGAATTAGTTTATTTTCTTAGTTTTGAACTCACCATGCTAATGACTGTTGGAGTTTATAGCTAATTGGTATATTTACGGTGTTCACAATAAATGTCTTTTTAATAGCTCTTTTACAATTTCCCTATTTGTCTATAATATGTAGTGTTAAATAATGTAGTTTGAATTTTGAATTGACAAGTGAACTATTATATAGATTGGTTCAGTTACGATATAATTTTACATGTCTTAATTTAATATTTATTAGACCTAGATGCACATCTATATTTGACCTCTTTCTCTAGGCTAATCAATAAATTGGTAGATTACTATTTAATTATTTTAGGATACACATGCATAGAAATACTTTACAAAACCCTAAATAAGGCACAATTAGGTCCATTTAGTTTAGAAGGGCCCTAAGATTAATGGGAAGGTGTAAAGCACATTACAACCCTAAATCAAGGTAACATTAGGCTCAATTTAATATTAATTATTCCCAAGTTAAGTGTGAAAAAGGGATACTTTTATCTACACTACACCTTACTTTTATCTACACTACACCTTCTTCATTCTTTCAACAAGAACTTGTAATAATAGGTATTGAAATAGTCATGGGAGGAGGAATGGTAAGATAAAATTGAATTATTAATGGTTTGGGAGGAAATATTCTATGGGACATATAACTATAACATGTGATAATAGTAGGCATACAGATCAAAGGATTAGATTTGATTTGAACTATGGCTGAACAAAAATTAGTGGTGACACTAATACTAGAGATTAAATATATGTAGGTGTGAGAATATGCATAACAATATAAATGGTAGTGGCCATAAAAGTGGTAACTATATAGATAGTAGAGGAAGGATTATGAGAGGATGAGATGTTGCATTTTGTTAATAATATAAAACCATAAATAAAATATTACAGTTACAAGATTATAAAAAATATATGTACCAAATATAATACCCACTAATGTTTGGTGTAGGATACCAAATAATAGTTTTTTGGGGAATCTATTTAAATAAGTTCATTTATAACTATCAACTAATAGAGATATATTTTAGCTTCTTGGATCCCGCCTTGTTCCTTTGGTGGATCTAGGTTCTCTAACTTTGGTTGTTTCTTTCTACTTCTTTTGTGATTGTAGGGAGCTTTCCCTCTTCCCTTGGAGGATTTTTGTTTCCTACTTTAGAGTTAGCCTGGGTTTGGGGTCCTTCACTTTCCATGTTGTGTTGAAAGCTCCTCTCATGTGGTGGAACTCTACTCTACTATTCTTGAACCTGGTTTCCCCTTTCATGCATGGTGTGGTTATTAATGTGTTTTTGTTTGTCAAGCTTTTGGTTGTTGTGCTCTTGTTTGGGGGTTTTTTGGATTGGGTCCTGATTGCTTCTTTTGAAAATATTTTCTCAAACAACCTTAGTGGTTTTAAAGGGTAATGGTGCTACTTGTTCTTTTTCTCTTACTTTATTCCTTGAACACCTCTTGGTGGCTTCTATTGAGGTAGAGCTAGTGGTTTTGCATGAAAACATTGTTCTCATTATTATGGCCCCCTCTTTGGCTTCTCGTATTATCCTGGAGCTCTCTCCTATCGAGGTGGAGAGTAGTTTGGATAGAAGGGTTTGGTTGTGTTGTAGTAGAGTATTGCTTTACTGTGTTGTTGTTTTCTTCCTTAACAATGATGGAAAGCTTGTTACTAGTTGTTACTATCTCAAATGCTCTTCCTTTCTCCTTTTGTGGTGAATATTTTATGGTGTTGAATTCCTCGTCCAACTCCTGTCGGACTATTGGTTTTATCAAGAATTTTTATTCTTCTCTTTTGGAAGTTGTTGGATTTTGGTGGATTATTAAAAATTGGAAAGGTGGAGTGTGCTCCTTTGGAGGTGACAAGATGGGTGTGTTTGGGAAAAGGGATCTCCTTTTCCCTTTGGTCTATTTTATGTTCAGTGCCAGATTCTCTCATGTTGTTGCATGTTAGTTGCAAATTTTGGTTCAACATTTTAAGCAACTAGTTGGTGCTAGTTTTTCACTGCTATAGGGTGTTGCTCTTTGGTCCAGTCTTCTGGCTTAAACTCGAGGTATTCCTTCCTAGCTATATTTTGGGGTGATCTTTTGTTGATGCAATTTCTCTTCTCTGTAATTTTTTTTGTAATTGGTTCCTCACTCTAGTCAAAATATTTGGTTGTTAATGGTCCTATCATGCCTCACTCCTTGTGAGTCTTTATTTTAGAGGTATCTCTTTGTGGGATCCTCCTCTCCTCTTCGTCGATGGTTTCTTTGTAATGGGTATTGGCCCTTCAAGATTTAACATAATCAAAACTAATAGAGAGATATTATTTAAGAACATATGCATCATTATGTTAATTTTACTTATTTTACAATCCTAAAAACCATTCTCATCGGATCATGAAAATGAATAAAACTAACATAATGATATATAACAGAACATATGTATCATTATGTCTACTAGGATTTTAATCTTGGTTGTGCTATTGTTAGTTTGTGTGCTACTTATGTCACACCACTTCACTCTAAATTAGGAATTGATATTGTTCTTATCCATTTATTATATTTATACTTCTATGCTATAATTCTTATAATAATTTTTCACCCCTTAAAAACATCCTCAACCTTGCATAGCTTCATATTTAGCATAGGATTGATAGGTTTTATTGTGCATGAAATTCGTCCTCTACTCAAGAATATAGAGTACTATTTTACCAAGGGGATCCATAATATATGTGCACTAAATTATCCTTATATCTATCTCTTCATATATTTAAAATTTTGAGAGTGGATGCTTTGAATTAGAAATTTTTACCTCGATAGGATATTTAAAAGTAAGGGAAACCTAAAATATTTTCTCGAATAATGGTAACCAATTCCTAGGTCCTTCATGGGATTCATATTAATGGTATTTAAAAAAATTCCAATATTTTTATCTTTGTATTTATTAAAGTGAGTCATGATAAGGCTATCATGAAGCATGGTCCATGGTATTTATACTAGTATTTATTAGTGTTCTCACATAAGAATAAATATTTAATAAATTTTCTCTTTCAGCTCTCTTCATCTTGATGATGAATCATGGAGTGTGATCTAAAATGTTGTTGTATTTAAATTTCACATAATTAAATCCTAATAAAGAACACATAAAAATATACATGTCCCTATCTAGTAGGAAATTCCTAGGTTTCCCTTGTCATGCTATGATTTATCAACCAAAATTATCCCCTCACAAGATAATATCTTTTATGTTGAACCAAAAAAAATTGTATTCTATTGGCCCTAGAATAACGTATGTGTTAAATTTGACCCCACCAAGGATCTAAAAGGAATGGTTGACATATAAATTAACAAAAAAATACATACTTAATGTTTTCTCTATTTCAAAACTCCTCATATAATTTATTATTATAAACCTTCTAAGAATAATATTTATAAACAATTATTGACTTCTCCTAATCCCAATCTTGACACTTGACTAGATGTCAAGAGCCACCTTGGAAAGAACAGATTATGGATAGTCAATTATAATTTATTACAAAGCTAATACTAATAGCAATTGTGTAGCCCCTAAAAGGACCTCTATTATAAATGGAGGTGGGATG
>CM021100.1:527033540-527079492 GCA_007115665.2 Sequoiadendron giganteum | reverse complement strand
TATAATTCAAATATTCTAACTAATACTCATATGTTTCAATAACTACTGTGTAAGAAGATATGAATATAAAATAGGTGCAACCCTAAAAAAAAATTTATAACTTAATAAATAGTGATAAAACAAAAGAGAATTCCAATCCATCTAATTTCGTATAGTTTTTGTTATTCTCATTTCATCCTTATAGGCTTCATTTCATTTTCTATTTCTTGGATTTTATGTTTATATTCAAGAGAACTTCTCACAGTAGTTTTCTTTGCTTCTTCTTTCTTTATGTTTTTTACCCCTTCCAACCATGTCATAATCTACAAATACTTCAACAACTATCATTTATTATTCAAACACTTTGAACTTATGGTCTTTGTACTTAACACGATCACCCCATAACTCCTGGAGTTCTGAAATGGGATGCTTCTCCATTGTCTCTGGAGTGGCCAATGGCTCTAACAAGGTCTCAAATTTCTACCACTATTTAAGAGGATATATCGTGTCAATAAACATTAATATCTGGAAAATACAAATATTAGTACAATAAAAGATAAACACACAAGTAGAAGATGAAAAATTAAGTTCACTTAATACCTCCCAATCTTCCTTCAAACCAGAGCTGATGTTTTTGCAATGACTCACCACTGCTATTAAGAAACATTGCACCTGCTATTGATTCAACTATATTAAACAAAACTGATGGTGGGTTCACGTCATTACAATTATTTTCAATGTCTGCAATAAAAAATTTCACCCACATAACACTAAGTATGAACTTCATTAAGTAATGATTAATCATCGTCGAATCTTAAATCAAATATTTTAATGAATTGCCTTATCTTCTAGGGATTTATTCGCAAAGTTGAGATGCTTATGAACTTCTAATTTAACTATAGCGACTCTTGCCAACTTCTCATTATACATAATTTTAGATCTTAACATGGTCAACATGCCTGGTTTCAAGTTTGGATACTTGTTGTACAAAAAAATTGTTATTGCTAGCTTTAGGAACAAATTCGCAAGGAACTCCATTGCTTCATGAGACTTCAAACTTGATGATTCAATGGCTTCATTGCATGCCTTGCATCATTTGAAAACATTGAGAATTAGCATCTCCAAATGTCAACAAAATGTATCTTTTAACAAATTTATTCTTTTGAAATTATACTTAATTTTCCTTTGATCTCATCCAAGATATTAGACTTATATGAAGGTTTATCGAGTTTAGAGATTGAATTCTCAATAAACCTTTACACTTCATTGAAGTCGCACTATCTAGACATTGCTTTTTCTTTTTAACTCTGTGTTTCTTTCATGGCCCCAATTTCACTTGTCAAAGGATTTGTGATGGAACTAGATGCATCAATATTGTGTTCATGGCTTTTATATTCATGATTTTTTGTCTTCTGATGTTTTGGCTCTAGAATTAGCAATGGATTTAGCAAAGGTTGAAAGACCTATAAAAATTCAAGAGCTGTTCATATATAAGTAAACACCAGAGGTTCAATAGCCCTTAAATATACAAAAAAAAACTATATATTTCATTGTCTATTTTCATAATTATGTTTCCTCGTATCAAGGATTTCAATGAAACTTACTACAAATAAATAAATAAATAGAATATTTCCTTACTGTCCAAACTATATCAAATGAAAATTCACTATCCACATGCAGAGCACCAGCTATGGCTTCAATTACATTTGCAAGCACCTTTGGAGGCTTAATTTTGTTGTTAGATAAAGATTCATTAACCTGTAAAAACTTAATGAAATTAAAAATCAATATAGATTGAAAAATGCATTTTGAAAATTTTCATTATAACTAACTTACCTTATCTTTTATTTTGTCATTTAATAGGAAGTTGTGAAACTCATGTTTTATAGTAGCCCTTCAAAGGACACTATTCTCCACATTTTTCTTGACCAACCGAACAAATGTTCCTTTATATATTCTTTCACAAGACTTGTATATGTTAATCGCAATCAAAAACTCTAATACTGCATCTCCAAGAAATTCTAGGCGGTGATACGATTCTAGTGCTTCTCTCAATAAATATTTGTTGTTGAATCTGTAATTTAAACTCTGAAATTTATCGTCTCCATTTTATCGGTCATAAAATAAACTAAAATATCTTTGTAATTGACATACTCTATGTAGCACAATTGCAGATTTAAAAAAAATGTATCAGAAAAAGAGTTTCAAATGGATTTTATGGTGTTTTCCGCAAACTACTTCTAGAAACCTTTGTCATTTAAATTATTTCAAAAAGGTTTCCAGGTTTTGGTTACATCAATTCCATTGAGACAGAGATCTTCTTAGTTTTACTACTCCCGCAGTAATAAAAATGGATTATTACACCTTTAAGAAAACCTGTACTTATCAATAGAAGTGAATTATAATATGTTTGGTGTAATAATAAAATTTTATGTCTGATTTATGAAAGAATAAATTTGTAGGAATGCAATGTAATGTTCTATTTCCTTGAGACTGTAGTTTTCAAATTATTATATACATTTCAGGTGAATGTGGAAGAAGGCAAACAATTGGTGTTGGCTTAGAGATTAAATAAATAAGTGTTAGGAGCAAATGGACTGCCCTGGAGTTGTCATTTCTATGTAATATTAGAAAAAAGAGGGGATATAATTTTATTATTATTATTATTTCTTAACATTGACCAATAAATAATTTTAATTTTTTTTCAGTGATATATTTTTTATGATATACGAGTGAGAAAAATGAATTATATTTAGGATAGATAAATTTATTTCAAAAGATTTAACCTTACATAAAAAGTTTATTACCACCAATATATTATCAAATAAACCATATTCTTCCTCTATGGACTTTCCTTTGTATTGAATGAAAACTCCTTATTTCTTTTCCGAGTTCAATCTTTGCACGTATTGAACATTTTAAATTTGTATTTACAGATTGCAAATATTTGGGATTGGGATCTTCAAAGTGTTCTATAGATGGGATTTTCACAAAACAAACAAGGTCCTTTAACATCTCAAGGCTTTCATGGTAAGGCCGAAGATCAAAAGCTAAGCCTTATTCACACATTCCTAATTTTGTGCTGGGCAATAGGCCCAATACTAATGAGCTAAAAGTAAACAATTGGAACCTTATTTGCTATTTGGAACATTGAATGCCCCAAATAGAAAACACTGTGACTATTGCTTAAGATCTTCCATAACTATGTCCTTACAATTCCTTTTCTAATTGTAGGTCCACTACCAACAAGCCAAATGAAAATTGAGCTATGACTCCAATTAATCTTGCCTCCTTATGCTTGATTTGAAATAAGATGTTCAAAGGTTCTAAGAATCTTTGGTATGAAAAAAATTTGGAGCTCTATCTATGGGCAACTGATATGCAAATCAAGAATTCTAATATTGGTGCTCTAAGCATTCTGTATATGTGGGTCAAGTTCACTGCTTCTCCAAAGTATATGTTTTGTTGTTTTACTCTGAATTTCTTCGATAACCAGTGAGAAAGATTATTGATCTCTTTTTTGGTAAGAAATTAAGGACGGGATTGGTACAATTCAAATCCTGTATATAGCTGGGTCGGATTGTGTCATGTGGTGTAAAGTAACACCAAATGTACGAATACTAGAAATCTAAGGTAGTTTGTCTAGTTTGAGTTGATTAAATGGACATTCATGACCTTATTTTTTTGAATCATGAATTCATTCAAATCCGATTGTTTCATGAATTATCATCAACAAGATGCAAAGAGTTGTTTGTGTGAAAATAATGTGGAAGTTGCTATAAAATATGAAAATATGGATTCTAGAGTAATTTATTAAGAATTGAAGTACTTTAATCTACTAATTTGGGGATTTGTTAATTGTAGGCCCCCCTGTCAGAGTTATATGATTGTTAATCAAATGAAATATTTTCCAACACTCTATTAGCCATGAAATAAGTTATGGTCTTATTAGTCTTAAAATAGCATTTAATCTATGCAACATATGAATATATTCTATAGAAAAGAGCCTCAACATTGTAGAGATTTGAAAACCAAATGCAAAACACAAAACACAGAGTTGCTGCTCTATTTTCCAGTCAAGCTAGAAATACCCAAATCTCAAATACGGAAAACAACAAGGAGACATGCAACTTTGATTCACTATTAATCAACTGGAAATGAACAAAATATAAAACAAACTAAGAACTAGAAACTATTACAATTTTCTGGGAGCGATCAGAAGCTGCTCAACCAGACTTGTAGAGATCAGGAGCTATCAAAAACTCTCTATCAAGAGCTACACATAGCTCTACCTGGAGAAATCACTACTCTTATGAATAACAAACAACTGCTGTTGCTCAAGAGCTACTGGGAGCACAGAGAGATTTTTCTTTTCACAGTTTGCTAGTGTAATCTTTTTCTTTGACTTCTTCTCTCAAATTTTTCCCAACACTTTCTCCAACTGACTTACAAACTAATGTGCCTTCAATCCATTTTTTCTAAAACAAACATTCCCTCCTAAAGTTCAAAATCACTTACCTCAGTAAATACTAAATTCAAAAATAGCTACCTTAATCAATTCTGGAGCTGTCAAGAGCTGTAAGGAGGATCCCCAAAATTGGAAAACTGCTCTTGATAGGTAGGTGAAGGCTATAGGGGCACTGGCGGATGAGCAGAGGCTCAAGAAACATTAAATTCCAACACTCCCCCTTTGTCTTAAGCCGACAAAACAACAAGATCATATCTGATCTAGATCAACAATGCCCAATCTACTCCTTAGGCGCACAAAACTGTCAATGCTCAAAGGCTTGGTGAAAATGTCTGCTAGCTGCTGCTCAGACCTACAAAACTTCATTTTAATTTCACCATTTTCAACCAATTCACGAATGAAATGATACCTGATTTCAATGTGCTTGCTTCTTCCATGAAACACAAGATTTTTTATCAAGGATATTGATGAAACATTGTCACAATAGATCATTGTTCCATCCTCTTGTTCTTCTTTCAAATCTATCAAGATTCTTCTCAGCCAAATAGTCTGACATGTTGCATTTGCTGCTATGTACTCAGCTTCAGCTGTTGATAGGGAAACAATAGGTTGCTTCTTAGAAGACCAAGAGATAGCACCTTAACCCAAATGAAATACATAGCCTGGAGTGTTCTTCCTATCATCCAAACTTCTTGCCCAATCACTATTAGTGTAACCAACCAACCCATATTCTTTTGCTACTATGTACAACATGCCATATCCTTTAGTACCATTCACATAACTTAGGATTCTTTTACCCGCTTGCCAATGGGTGTCTCTTGGAGTCTCCATGAATCTGAAAATCAGACTCACTCCATGCATTATATCTAGCCTAGTTGTTGTTAAATACATCAAGATTCCAACCAAGCTTTTGTACATGGTTGGATCCACATTGCTGCTGCAATCTTCTTTGCTCAAATTAAGACCTACGACTGTTGGTGTTGGGGCAGGCTTGCTCTCAAGCATTCTAAACCTCTTCAAGATTTCATTCGCATACTTCTCTTGAGAGATAAGAATACAATCATGCATTTGTTTTACTTTTATGCCTAGAAAATAACTCAAGAGACCTAAATCTATCATTTTAAATTCTCATTTCATGGCCTCTTTAAAATCAGCAATGAGGAAATCATCATCCCCAGTAAAAACTAAATCATCTACATATAAGACAACAATGAAATTATTTACCATTTGTTGCCTTGATGTAGAGAGTGAGCTCACCATCGCTTTTGCGAAAGTCATTGCTCATCAAATATGAGTCAATCCTATTGTACCATGCCTGTGGAGCTTGCTTCAGCCCATAAAGAGCCTTCTTCAGCCTATATACCTTGTGTTCTTGGCTTGGAACTTCATATCAAAAAGGTTGCTCCACATAAACCTCTTCTTTCAATACTCCATTAAGAAAGGCGAACTTCACATCCATTTGAAATACCTTCCATTTGTGTTGGGCAACAATAGCTATGACTGTCCTCATAGTCTCCATCCTAGCAAAAGGGGAAACTGTCTCATCATAATGTCTTCCAAACTACTATTTGTACCCCTTGACAACTAATCTTGCCTTGTGCCGGTCTATTCTTCCTTCGACATTTCTTTTGGTCTTATAGACCCATTTTACTCCAATAGCTTGCTTGTTTGGAGGCAAGTCAATCAGCTCCCATGTATTGTTTCTTTCTAATACATAGGTATGTGTAGAATCATGATGGGCCAAAAAGTGGTGATATGTAAGCTATATGATGGCCCATGTGGCTGACGAAATTTTTTTTACCCAAAATTGATGAAACAAAAAAAGTTTTTAAAGGAGATTCTCAACTTTCCACCAATATAAATTATGCTTTACTTTGAATTTAATAAATAATTATTATTCATTTTCTATTAGAATTATAAATAAAGTCCTGATTGATAGGCTAATTGAAAGAAATCTATAACTTTCAAACAGTATCACATTTTTTGAATTTGAAGCATACATCACATTCTATGCTTCACATACTATAGGATTAAAAAAAATAAAATTGAATTTCAAGAATTTTTACCAAGTTAAGGTGGTTAGACAGACAAGCTTTTATATTTTTTAAAGGTTGTTATAAAAAAATATGCATCACATCGGGACATGAGTCCTCTAATTATATCTAAAATATTATAAAATAAATAAATCATTTTATTGTGATTAGGGTGGTCAAATAGACACCTACTTCTTATTTTTACCCTGAAATTTAAATACTACTGAATTAAAATTTCAAATTTTCACCAAATAAATTTTTTATTTTTTTTATAAAGCTCTAGTAGTTTAGAAACTAAATTCAATTTGCTACAGATTCTATTTTTACTTTTTTCTGAAATAATATAGATAACTTATTCAAATTTTTATGTCAAGTTGTCTAACACTGATTTTCTATTTTTTTATTGCCACTTGAGGGCTTGTTTTTTCCATAATGATCCTGCACATACCCGCATCTATTTCTTCATCCATGGCTTCACACCATTTATCCTCTTTCATAGCTTCTTCAAAATAATTTGGATCATTGTGAGAAAATAGTGCAAAATTCACACTCTCATCAAATTCATCATCATACCTTTCATTTTGGTAGATCTCCCTTAGACTCTTGGTATTTCTTAGCATTAGGGAGGCTAGAGTGGGGTCTGAGTTTTCAGTGTTGCTGATGTTCTGCTGAATAGGCTAAATCTGGAGCGATCGGGAGCTGTTAGGAGCTCGTCGGGAGCTATCAGGAGCTCGTCGGGAGCTATCAGGAGCCAACTTTTTAGTTGTCTGTGGTTGCTTCCCTTTCTGTCTGTTCTGATCAGGAGTTGTTGGGAGCCTTCATTTTTTGCTACTGCAAAATTTTTCTTGATCTTCATTTTCATCTTCTTCATCAATCTGAGTTGTTGGGAGCTGTCGGGAGCTGTCGTGCCATCCCATGACTGATTTTCTAAAACCTCCACATCTCTACTAATGATAATCTTTTTGGTGACCGAATTGTATAGCCTATAGGCTTTGGACTCTTCACTATAGCCCGTGAAAATGCACTTTTCACCCTTGCCATCCAAATTTTGCCTTTTTTCTTTAGGCACATGTGCATAAGCCACACATTTTAAACACTCTCAAGTGTTCAACTATCCATCTTTGTTTTGTCCATGCCTCTTGAGGTATTTTGTCATAGACTGACTTAGTTGGACTTCTATTAATCAAATGCACGGCTGTTGCAACAACCTCTCCCCAATATTCTGTAGGGAGTCCTTTTTCTTTTAGCATACTTCTTGCCATCTCTACGATGGTTCTATTTTTCCTTTCAGCCACTCCATTTTGTTGTGGAGTGTAACTGGCTATAAGCTCCTTTTTAATGCCATGCTACTTGCAAAAATTCACAAAACAGTTGGAGGTATACTCTCCTCCTCTATCTGACCTTAGGACTTTAATAAAATGTCCACTCTCTTTTTTAGCCTGGGCTTTAAACAATAAAAACTTATTAAATGCATCAAACTTGTGCTGCAAAAAATAAACCCATGTCTTATGGCTGAAATCATCAATAAAGGTCATAAAAAATCTGCTATTACCAATAGAAGTGATTTGCATAGGCCCTACCAAATCTATGTGCACCAACTCCAATGGTGCTCTTGCCCTTGTAGAGTTGCCTAATTGAAAGGGTTGCCTATGTTGCTTGCCCAAAATGCAAGCCTCACATCTAACATTAGGCTCTACTATCCTTGGCAAACCATCAACCATCTTGCGTTTGGACAAAAGACTTAAACCAACATAGCCTAGATGTCCATACCTAAGATGCCATAGCTTGGAGGGGTCTTCGATGGTGCTCTTGAGGGCTGCAAGTTGTACTGTTGTACATTTTCCATCCATGAGAGGTGCTGCAATAGACTAAGATGAGAAACATGTCTCAATCTTCAATGGGAACATCCGGTTCTTTGTGATTTGTATTGCTGCAAACACCTTTGTTCTCTCATTCTTGTCGTAAATGACACATTTGCCTTTCTTCATCAACACTTTGTATCCATTCTTGATCAACTGACCTACACTCATGAGGTTATGCTTTAACCCCGATGCAAAGAACTCATTTTGAACCTCCTTTTCTTCACCCTACTTGGTGCGGATCATGATAGATCATTTTCCTTTAATTGGAACAACTCCATTGTTCCCCATTCTAATTTCTAATCTAATAATTTTGTCAATAAAAGAAAAAATACTTTCATTACCACTCATGTGGTTGTTGCAACCACTGTCCAAATACCAGACCTCAGGGCTTCCTTCTTCACCAACATTGCACATGATGAAGGCTGTGGACTGATTGCCCTCAACCACATTTGAATTAGCAACATTAGCATTTTTTCTTTGTTGATTACCATGCTTCTTCCACCACTCACTAGCATAGTGTCCAAACTTGTGACAGTAGTGGAGCTCAATGTTGCTCTTGTCACTTCTCCCACTCGAACTGTTGTTCTTTGTGCCTCTTCAGGAGTTGTTCTGAGAGTTGCTTTCTCCCTCTTGGATGCTTGCTCGTCTCGAGCTTTCTCTACAAGCATTTCCTTGACTGGATCTGCCTCTACCTCTTGCATTTGTCTGAGCTTTGAAAGCTTTCTCATGGGAAGTAGTAGTAGACCCTTTTAAACACTGCTAATGGGTATGGAGAGAACCCATTAACTCATCCACTGTCAAAGTAGAAAGGTATGTCATTGCTTCAATAGCAATGACAAGAGGATCATACCTCATGGGTAGACATCGAAGATGTTTTTCAACAATCTTCAGCTCCTTTATCACATCTCCATTTTCTCTCAGCTGGTTCAACAAATCGGAGAACTTTGTTTGAAAGTCTACAATAGACTCACTTTGAACTCTCTTCAAAGTAGTGGGAGCTTCACACCTCTGACTTTATCAGTCCCTTTGTAGCCAGTCTCAAAGATTTTCCAGGCTTCTTTTGCATACTCAGCTGCTTCTATTCTAGGAAAAATGTCCTCTATCAAGGCAGCTTCGATCAAACTCAAAATTTTTGCATCCTTCTTCCTCTGCTCCTTCAACTACGTCTTCTAGTTATTTGTCAGAGCTGCAAATGCAGCTCGGTTAGTGATATCCACAAACCCATTTATGAGAAAATCCCACAAATCATTGGCCACCATGATGGCCTTCATCTTCTTGGCCCAAATGTCATAGTTCTGTCCATTAAAGAATGGTGGCTATTGCCAACTCCTTGCTTCATCTCCAGCCATGTATCCTACAATAAAAAACTCAACACCCAAAAAATACAAATTCCCAAACTCACAAGGAAATGGAGCCTAAGGCTCTGATACTATGCAGAGATTTGAAAAACAAATGCAAAACACAAAACACAGAGCTGCTGCTCTATTTTTCAGTCAAACTGGAAATACCCAAATCTCAAATGCTGAAAACAACAAGGAGACATGCAACTTTAATTCACTATTAATCAACTGGAAATGAACAAAACATAAAACAAACTAAGAACTAGAAACTATTACAATTTTCTGGGAGCGATCAAAAGCTTCTCAACCAGACTTGTAGAGATCAAGAGCTACACAAAGCTCTACTTGGAGGAATCACTGCTCTTATGAATAACAAACAATTGCTGTTGTTCAGGAGCTACTAGGAGCATAGAGAGAATGTTCTTCTCACAGTCTGCTGTTGCAATCTTTTTCTCTAACTTCTCTCAACTTTTTCCCAACACTTTCTCCAGCTGACTTACTGACTTATGTGCCTTCAATCCATTTTGTCTAAAACAAACATTCGCTCCTAAATTTCGAAATCACCTACCTCAGTAAATGTTGAATTCAAAAACAACTACCTTCATCAATTCTGGAGCTGTCAGGAGCTGCAAGGAGGATCCCCAAAATTGGAAAACTGCTCCTAATAGGTAGGTGAAGGTTGTAGGGGCACTGGCGGATGATCAGAGGCTCAGGAAACATTAAATTCCAATAAACATCGACAATGAGTGCCACCAACAAGATACATTTAGTGCTTTCATTTCATAAAAACTAATTATCCCTTCTAATTCTAATTATCTTATGCACTATACTACATTTACTATAGTATATTGTGTTGTGATTATGTGTCGATATGTTTATCTTTACATGTATCTTTCACACTTGAACCATGGATTTTGCTATGTTTTCTATATTGGAGAATTTCTACTCAGAACTCTATTTATTGTTCGGCCTTGACGAATTGCATGGGGGCACTTTTCGTGCACAGTGAATAACACCAACTTCTAATCCATTCAAAATCCTCTCGTTTTCTATTCTTTCGCATATTATTTTTCTAAGCATTTTTTTTTGTGTTTGTGTTTCGTCATCTTCTGCATATGTGTTTTCCAGGCATGTTTTATGTGTTTACATTTTGTTGACTTTTGCTTATGCAGTATGTTGTATTTACTATAATGTACTGTATTATGTTTCTGTGCAAAAATTATTAGCTCTATAACATGAATCATGTACACTTCAATTGTAGATTCTTCTAAAGTTTCTAGATTGAAAAATTGATATTATCTATTTCATTTTTTATTTGGCGTTGATGAATTGCATGGAGAAACTTTTACTGTACATTGAATCTAAAAATCATTTCAATATTTGTAAATCTTATTATCTTTTGCACCCCTCTTTGATAAGAATGTTGATGTGGTTGCATTCCTGGTCATCTTAAGTCTTATGCATCCATTTTAACACTTGCCACAATTTCTACATTTAATAGCTGAGCTTAATGTGTTTATCATAAGAGCTTTGGGTCTAGCAACTTGGTTTTAGTCACCGATTTCCAAACTGTATTGTAAAATTTTATATTCTTCTTTGGGAAAATAAAAAATTAAGCAACAAAAATCTAAATATTCTAGTATCAAATGCCTCTAATTTAAGCACCTTAAAGAGTGGAAACTAATCATTCACTAATTTTTAAAATAATCTTTTATTTGTTGTGTTTGATGCATTGTCATGCTTTAATGTTAGTATCTTGTCTGGGCCTGTTATAATTATGGATGCTCTGTGTCATTTATTTCTGTAACTTCACCAATGTATAGTCTCTTGTATGGCTTGGGGACTGATCATAGGACTTAAAAAGTGCTTAGAAGAATGAACTATGGATTCTTGAGCATCAGAAACAGGTTGAATTGATATATAAAATCTCTTCTTGTACTGTTTTAAAATATTAATTCTATACAAGTAGCAATGAAAATATCAATTTGGAATTTTAAAAACTTTATTGGAGTTTAGAACTTGTATAAAAGACTTCATGTGATACAACTCAACAACATTTAGTGTTTTTTATATTACGTAGTGAAATCTCACTTGTTATGAGCTAATATGGTTTTGATATTTGACACTATTTTATTGGTGTATTGGTTGATACATGCAGGATTGAGTAAACTCATGTGGAATTCCCTTGGAGGATTGAGTGAACTCATGTGGAATGCCCTTGCAGGATAGATAGTATACTAGAATGTTGTTGGAGGATAAATATGGAGTCTTTTTCATTGAAAATTGTAGTCTTCTTTGTTGAAAACATTTATTTTCCATAAGCCTATGGTTACTTTACCTACCTGTCAGGAGCTATTAATCCAATGCTAGGTTTTGGGATCTTCATCCCTATAGCTCTTGACTAGTCAGAATTGAATGGAGTCAGAATTTTTGAATTCCCAATTACTGTTGGTAAAGAATTTCAAATTTGAGAGTTTTTTGAATGAGACAAATAGAGGGAATGTTTTTCCCAGTTAGTAGAAGAAGTTAGTTTTTGCAGCAACAAGTGATTAGCAGCAAGAAGAAATCAAGTTGCATTAGCAACAACGAACATTCTTAGAACATTTTGTAGAGTGTTTGCAGTGAGTAGGATTGATCTCGATCCCTCGGTGTTTTCCAAGAACAACATATAGTTCTAGTCGAATAGAAATAGAGAGTTCTGAGTGGCTCTTGATTGTTTATAATCTGGTTGAGCAATGGATCACTCCTAGAAATTTATAATAGGTAGTCTTTAGTTTGTTTGAAGTTTCATGTTTTATGTATTGTCATTTCGAACATCATTGAATATAAAAGGAAAATATTGCACGCCCTGTTCTGTATGTCTCTATTTGAGTTTTAGTTGGTTATCTGCATTGTGAGATTTGGGTATTTCCAATTTGGCTAGAAATCATAGCAATAACTACGTGTCTCTATTTTTTTTGCATTTAAAATATCTCATGGTATTAGAGTGTTTCTAGTTTATTAAATTTTTTGATGGTATCAGAGCCATAGGCCCCATTTCCTTGTGAGTTTGGGAAACTTTTTTTTCTAGTTGTTGAGTTTTTTCTATTGCAAACATGGCTGGAGATGAAGGAAAGAGTTGGTAGCAGCCATCGTTCTTTAATTGATAGAATTATGATGTCTGGGAAAAGAAGATGAAGACCATTATGGTGACCAATGATTTGTGGGATTTTCTGATAAAAGGGTTCAGGGATGTCACTGACCCAGCTACATTTGCAACTCTTATAAATAATCAGAAGATCTAGCTGAAGGAGTAGAGAAAGAAAGATGCTAAGGCATTGAACTTGATAGAGGCTATTTTTCCCAAAATAGAAGCTTCTAAATATGCAAAGGAATCTTGGGAAATCCTCTGAACCAGTTACAAAGTGACTGATAAAGTCAGATCCATGAACCTCCAGTTTCTTCGAAGAGAGTTTGAGGTTATTGAAATGAAGGAAAGTGAGTTTGTTGCAAACTTTCAAACAAGGTTCTTGGGTTTGTTAAACCAGCTGAGAGTGAATGGAGAAATGATAGAGGAGTAGAAGATTGTTCAAAAATTATTTAGATGTCTACCCATGAGGTATGATGTAGTCATCAGTTCTATTGAAGAGGTGAAGGACCTCTCTGCTTTGACGATGAGGTAATGAGTTCTCTTCATACCCATGAGCAACGCCTAAAGAGGTCTACCACTTCTTCCCAAGAGAAATATTTTAAAGATGATTCAAATGCAAGAGGGAGGGGGAGAGATAGAAATGCCTCCGAAAGAGGTAAAGGCAGGTCCAGACAAGGAAACATTAGAGGAGAAAGCTCGGGATGAGCAAGCAGCCAAGAAGGATCGAGAAACTCTCAGAAAAACTCCTGATGAGGCATGAAGAACAAAAATTCAAGTGGGAGAAATGACAAGAGCAACATTGAGTGCTACTACTATCATATGTTTGACCATTATTTGAGTGAGTGATAGAAAAAGCATGGTAATAAAAAAAAAAATGCAAATGTGGCTAATTCAAATGTGGCTGAAGGCAATCAGTCCATAGCCTTCATCATGTGCAACATTGGTGAAGAAGGTAGGCCCGAAGTCTGGTATTTGGACAACGGTTGCAGCAACCACATGAGTGGTAATGAAAGTCTTTTCTCTTTCATTGATAAAAATGTTAAATCAGAAATTATAATGGGGAACAATGAAATAGTTTCAGTCAAGGGAAAATGATCTATCATGATCTGCATCAATCAAGGTGAGAAGAGGGAGGTTCAAAATGTGGTTTTTGCATCGGGGTTAAAGCATAACATCATGAGTGTTGGATAGCTGATCCAAAATGGTTACAATGTATTGATGGAGAAGGGCCAATGCATCATTTATGACAAGAAGGAGACGAAAAAGGTGTTTGTAGTAGTTCAAATGACAAAGAACCATATGTTTTCATTGAATATTGAGACATGCTTCTCATCTCAGTCTATTGCTGCACCTCTCATGGATGGAAAATGTATAGTAGTACAACAACCAAGCCTCAAGAGCACAATTAAGGACCTCTCCGAGCTATGGCAGCTCAAGTATGGAGAATTAGGCTATGCTGGTTTAATTCTTTTGTCCAAGAGCAAGATGATTGATGGTTTTCCAAAAATAGTAGAGCCTAATGTTAGGTGTGAGGCTTGAATTTTGGGCAATCAACATAGGCAGCCCTTTCAATCGGGAAACTCTATAAGGGCAAGAGAACCATTGGAGTTGGTGCACATAGATTTGGTAGGCCCTACGAAAATCACATCTATTGGTATTAGTAGATTTTTTATGATCTTCATTGATGATTTCAGCTATAGGACATGGATCTATTTTTTGTAGCATAAGTCTGAAGAATTTGATATGTTTTTGTTGTTTAAGGCCCAGGTTGAAAAGGAGAGTGAAAATTTCATCAAAATCCTAAGGTTCGATCATGGAGGAGAGTTTACCTCCAATTTTTTTGTGAATTTTTGTAGGAAAAATAGCATCAAGAATGAGCTAACAAATAGTTATACTCTGCAACAAAATGGAGTAACTGAAAGGAAGAACAGGACTATCATGGAGATGGCAAGGAGCATGATGGAATAAAAGGGACACCCAATTGAATATTTGGGAGAGGCTATAGCAACAAATGCATATCTAATAAATAAAAGTCCAACAAAGGCGATCTGTGACAAAATTATACAAGAGGCATGGACAAAACATAGATGGGCGGTTGAGCACTTCAGAGTGTTTGGTTGTGTGGCATATGCTTACATGCCTAAAGAAAAGAGGCAGAAATTGGATGATAAGGGTGAGAAGTACATCTTCACGGGTTATTGTTCAGAATCAAAAGTGTATAGGCTATATAACCCAGCCAACAAAAAAATAGTTATTAGTAGAGATGTGGAGTTTATAGAAAATCAATCGTGGGATGGCACGATTTCTCCTGATCGCTCCTAATCACTCCTAATTGTTCCTAATGTTAAAGAAAAAGAATAGGAAACTCAAAACGATGATTTAGTGGAACCTATAATAGTTCCTGATAATTCTAGATGAGCTCTCGACCGGACTTGATTAGAACAAACAAAAAGGCAAGCAACCATAGATAGTCAGAGAATGGGTCATAGAGAGCTCCCGACAGCTCTCGACCACTCCAAAACTAGCCTGTTTAGCAGAGCAGCAGTAGCAATGAGAGTTCAGACCCCACTCTCACCTCCCTAATGCCAAGAAAGACCAAGATTCTAAGGGAGATCTACCAAGATGAGAGGTAAGATGAAGAGTTTGATGAGAACATGAATTTTGCATTGTTTTCTCATAGTAATCTAATTTATTTTGAAGAAGTTGTGAAAGAGGAAATGGTGTGAGACCATGGATGAGGAAATAGATGCAATAGAAATGAACAACACATGGGAGCTAACTGATTTTCCTCCCAACAAGAAATTTATTGGGGTAAAATGGGTCTACAAGACCAAGTGCAATGTCGAAGGAAGGATAAAGAGGCACAAGGCACATTTGGTTGTCAAAGGGTACAAACAACAATTTGGAAGAGATTATGATGAGACATATGCCCCTATTGAAAGGATGGAGACCATGTGGGTAGTCACAAAAAATTCAGCCCAACACAAATGGAAAGTGTTTCAAATGGACGTGAAGTCCACCTTCCATAATGGAGTGTTGAAAGAGGAAGTTTTTGTGGAGCATCCATTTAGATATGAAGTTGTAGGTGAAGAACACAAGGTGTATAGGTAGAAGAAAGATATTTATCAGCTGAAGAAAGCTCTGTGGGCATGGTACAATAGGATTGACTCATATTTGATGAGAAATGACTTTAGCAAAAGCAATGGTGAGCCCACTCTTTACATCAAGGCATAAAATGGTAATATTTTGATTGTTGTCTTGTATGTAGATGATCTTGTTTTTACTATGGATGATTATTTCCTCATTGTCATTTCCAACATCATTGAATATAAAAGGAAAATATTGCATGCCCAGTTCTGTATGTCTCCATTTGAGTTTTAGTTTGTTATTCCTCATTGTGTGATTTGGGCATTTTTAGTTTGGCTGGAAATTAGAGTGGAAAATCCATGTCTGTGTTTTTTTTTGCATTTAAAATCTCTCATGGTATCCGAGCATTTCTAGTTTATAAAATTATTTCATTCTTGTGCTTTTCATACTATACAAATAACTTGTTCATGAATCTTATTTACTCAAGTCTAGCAAGTAATTTATAAATTTGGAATGGTTACATGTCACATTTTTAACCCAGTAAGAAAATTCTCTAGATGTTGTCCATGGACAAAGTGGGAATTTTGCAGGAATTATGCTACTGTGTTGATTTTATATTAGAAAAGTAGACGATCCTTGCATTTAATTGCTTTTATAAATTGGTTGTATGTGACTTGATGCGTGAACAGGTTACTTGTTTGAATGCTTCTTCATATTTCAATGATAATAACCCTATAGAGCTCATCGAAGATTTTACTGAGTGTTTGGATTTGCTAGATTTTAAGCTTATTGTTTAATTGATTTACTATTAAGATTTTGAGATTTTGAGATTTTGTGGTGCTTCTAAGATGTTACCACAAGTATCTAATTGGTACAATTCAAAATCAACTATCCCAAATTTTGATAGAACATAGCAAGATTTTGGATAGTAGTTTATAAAAGATGAATATTTTATGGTCTCATTCTTAGTTTCCTACATTTAATTTAAAAAAATTATATTTAAATAATATATCTATGTTATACAATTACATTTCCTATTAAATAGATTGATTTGGACTTAAAATTATAACAATCTAACACATGCCTCCTTATTCAAATCGTTATATATTTTATTCTCTCTAAATTTTATAGCATTCCATGATGGAGAACACACCTTTGTTCATTGCAACCTTAAAATCTTTAAATCCAACCAAATTCAATAGTTCTTGGAATTGTGGGATGGTGTGTTCTTTACCACCTTTAAAAACATTTATCATCACCAAATCAGAGCTCATAGCTAGCCTTGATCTTACACTCGTGTCTATCTTCTCTAGAATTAAAATTTCAATGATAATTAACTTGTCAAATCTTGGTAGAGCCGAGTAAATAGTTGGAAAAAATACAAATATTGTTAAATCTATACTATTTTGTTTGATTAAATAGTTGGAAAAAATAAAAATATTGCTAAATCTTTTAAATATAATCTATATATTATGAAATTATTATATATAATAGGAAATTAAGTGTCATTATTTTTAGTGTTTTGATTATGTATATCTTATAAGGGAGACAGGTCAATAGTTATGTGGGGTTCAATTATTGGTATTGTAGATATGAAAAATTGACCGAAACACTTGATCCTAACTACTAGCATCATTTCATTCTGATTCACCTTCTCAGCTTGTCATCACTTATCACCTCTTAATTAAATATATCATTATTTATCTGATTAAGTCATTCTTCCTTGTTGATTAAATTAATCAATTTAATTTAATTAACCCTAAGTTTTTGTTTATTTAAATAATTCATTTTATTTAAATTAAATCTCTAAAGTCCTCCTATTAAATTAAATAAATTAAACTTTATTTAATTTAATCTAACATTGTCCCATTTAGTTAAATAAATCAAATCATTTATTTAATTAAATATTTCTTCTCAATTTCTGATTTAAATCAACTCATAAACTAAAGTCAAAATTGTCACATCTCCTAAAATCTTTCATGAAATTAATTAAAATTTTATTAATTTAATCCTAAACCATGTCACATCCTCTGGATAATGCAACTTGCACAATAAATCATTTATTTTGATTTATTAAATCCCTATTTTCTCTCAACATGGAATAAAGAAGGGAATATTCTTGCAAACTTGAAAATCCCTCCAAGTGGATTTGTCCTTCCAACAAGAAATTCATTCCTCTTATATGTCCTTGTGGATTGAGCCAAGTGGCATTTATTTCATTCCTTTTCCCTCTTACATGTCATTTTACAAATTTGAATTTCCACCTAATGCCATTTATTGTGCACAATCACCAAAATGTGTTGAAGCTTCCTCCATTCACATTCTGACAAGTGGCACTTGGCCATTAGATGTTGAATGATCCCACATTGCTCAAATCTTGCCTATTCTTCCAATTTGAAATTTATAAATAGGAGGCTCTTCTCCTCAATCTGCATCCACAATTTGAAATAGAAGTTATTATCTTCATGTCAGAGCAATTTCATCTATTTTCTTGAGTATTTCCCATCACCATAGCTAGGTTATTGCAGGTTTTCTCAAGGAATCACCTTGTTCTTCATAAATAAAGTGGATCAATCTCCATCATATCATCAAGCTTACAAAGGAGCAATTTATACACATAACTGGCACCAATTCCCCCATGGGATTAAGTGTTTGCATTATTTGAATAGGATCTAACTTGGTTTTTTGTTTTATTCTTCATTTCATTTGCTATTTTGAGTATTGTAGATGGATTTCATGGGGAATCCTTGTTCTTACTTGCATTTCAATCTAATCATGTTCTTTTTTTCCATGTTTGTGTAGGTATAGGATTGGGGTTCACATTTTGGCGCTAGAAGGAGGGCATATCTCATGTTTTAATCACATTTTTTCAAGAAATTCCACGCATTTTTGCTCTTTTGCAGGTTCTAGGAAACTCAATCGCTGACTATCAAGTGGTGCAATATCAGGCTATTTCAAGTTCCAAACTCCACCATTGAGCTCTTCTCGCCTCAAAATTCAAATTTCAAACTGTGTCGCTACGCAAATAGAGCTGCGATCGCAGTATCTGTTTCATTGCAGAGCACTGTTGTTAGAAATTAGTGGGGCTATATTGCACCTCTAGAGTTTCTAAACTTCATCGCACCCACTGACAACACCACTGAGTTAGAGTATAAAGTGCAAGTTAGTTTAATTTTGACATGAGCTTTTTAAGTTTTGACTTTTTGAACTTTTAACTTGTTTGTTGTCTCTGTGTTTTCTAGTTTTAATTAGTTTTTGTAGGTTAGGGCAAAGAGGAAAATTAAGTTGGAGGTTGCATTATGGCATCATCATCACAATGTACCAAGATTTTTTGAACACTTTAGTGTTTATTCAACACTTTTAGAGAAATCATAATCTTTCTTAATAAGGAACTTGTTACCTTCATTCTTTTAGGAAACAATAAATTTCTTTTGGGATCTAAAAAGAACACTATAAATTTTAGGACAAACTCACTAGATTTGGTTTAAGGATTAAAAATTGAACAAGGAAAATTTCATATTTCCTTTGGTTCTTAAAAAGATTTCACTTTTTCTTTGAAGGATTAAAATGAACAAGTTCTTTCTTGTCTTGTAATTACTTACCCAAGGTAATATCACTAAAAAGACGTATGTGCTTCTCTCATGCTTTATTGTGATCTTGAGAATCAAAAGTCTTGGTAGTGATATTAAATTGTGTAGATAATTACCCTCACATTTCATTTGGGTCTTAAAACTTGAACCAATCTTGCGAGTGTGAGTGTGACATATTGTGAGTGTTCTCCCTTTGTTTTTTGATAAAGGTCGATTAAACTACGAGATATGCTTGCTTGCTTTTGTTTATCTTACAGGGTCTGCCTTGTGGGAAAAATTAATCACCAAAGGGAATGACCCAACTAAGAGCATGCTAAAGCCAAGTGACTTCGACCCAAGATATAAGTGTGGATATTGGAACAAAGGTCAATATCACGAATATTATTCCAACAAGAAGGGCATCAATGTTCTCTCACCTCATGGATAGTCCCCCACGAATGGAATTCCTGCATTAAAACCCCTTGTTTAGAAAAAACCAAAATCCTTTCTATTTGTTGGTGCAAAAGGTCATGTCCTTTGAAGCCACCCCACATATACATGCGGTTCTCTTGTAGAGATGAAAAGTATACCATGGGAGTTTCATGGGTATTGATGCTTGGTTGACCCGAGAAGTGTGTGTCCTAGAGGTGGTCAAGTATCTAATCATCTACACTAAATATGCGCAGCTGGATTTATCCAAGTGGGAACCCAACAAATATTGTCTTTTCATCCTAGGATTGTGCATTTTCTCGAAAACAAAACACTTTTCTTGGATCTTCAAAATTTCAAACCCTTTGGAGGAAGCAAATACCTTTGACGAATTCAAGTGCTCTTGCTTTCCCTAGGGATTCTATCCTTATAGGCTTCTAAGTATTTGGATTTAATCACAATTTTCTCTCTCTAAAGTCAACCTAGGAAGACTATGCTCTTGAAACCTTGATTTTCACATAATGGACCTTGTGGAATGTAAAGGAATTGAGACATAGACATTTAGTTTGAAATTTTAATCAATAAATTTCTTATGGTAAAAGGAACTCATTAAGCAAAGATAAAATAAAATTGACTCCACACATGAGTTCACTCAAATGATTTCCCATAAAATCAAAATCCGCAAGCCCAAATTTTAAAAGCTTAGTTCAAAGGACCATGAAGAATGTCTTTTAAGGCTCCACAAGGTAAGAGAAAGGCTGGTTTACAACTTCTACAATAAAATGTCAAGAAACAACCCCAATTTGTATAAGTTTTATTATCAACAAAGTCCTAATCTCTTTCAAAGGTTTTCTTTTCTCACATAGGAAGTGTGGCATGTTCTTCAATATCAAGGTCTTGTAAGAAAGATTCTTATCTAGGTCAAGTCTAGGATCAAAATCATCACTCTCACCCATCTTTCAACCATAAAAATAAAAAATCGCCTGACCAACAAACTCTTGAGAACTTTGAAAACATCATGCTAAACTTCTAGGAAAAATCAAAATCATCTTGTTTGACTTAACACACTTAGTCAAATCATCAATCCTTGTGGACAAATTTACCTCTTGATAAAACCAACATCTTGGGGTTTAGGAGTTCATTATCTTATTTGACTTAACACACCTAGTCAAATTATCTTCTTGTGCACGAGTTTAATCTAGGATAACACAACTTCCTAGAGTTTACAAGTTCATTATGCAAAATCACTTTGTTTGACTTAACACACTTAGCCAAATTATCCTCAATCAAAATAAAAATCAAATCAAGCCCTAAAATTTTAGCATCTCCCTCAAGGATCTTCAAGATTTTTCATCATCTGTATCATCCATCTTTCATTTTCATCATCACTTTGATCCTTAAATATATCTTAGTTCTTCTCTTTTTGTACCTAAAGTTAGATCAATTGATCCCTCTTTTATGGTGCGAACAAGATCTCAACACAAGAAGAATATGGAAATCACCAAGGAAAAATCAACTTCAAGTGATCTAAGTTAAACTGCTCCTAAAATGAATCTCATTGGATCAAGCAATCCCCCAAGAAATTTTCCTCTATCATCACAAGATCTTGTAGAAGACAATCATTTAGAGGACATAACTGACAATGGGATGACACAAGAAGAAATCTTAGAAATGGTACAAAACCCTGAGAAACATTGAATTGTCAATGCCATGATGAGAATATATCTCTCCCAATACATGCTTGAGTTAGCAAAGGAAGGGGCTAAACTCCCTTTTGACTATGACGTGAGTACTATTGTGGAAAGACCTCCTAGGATCATGCCCTCAAACTCATCCACACTTTCGCTAAGTGTCACTCAGGACATCTCACAAATCATAACATCCATTGCTTCAACCCCATTGGTTACCAACAATGGAAGTGCCATGCTTCACAAAATCCAAAAGCATCGCCTTGTGGCCAACCGAGAATTGAATGCAAACACCAAACTCAATCAATCCATCTTGATAAATCCATTACACCCATATGTCCCTCTCACATTCCATGAAACCACCAATCCAACCTCTTATCATGCAACTCCAATCTACCCTCTAGACATACAAACCTCTCTCCCTATCTCACAAGGAGAGGGTGACTTGTTTGGAGCAAGGGGAATCTTGGATCCATCGTCATCACTTCAAGGGGTTGCACCACCTATCTTTCCACCATTTCCACCCCTACCACTCACATCTACATCATCCCTCAGGTTAGGTCTTCCTCTTCTTCCCACCATCAATCAATCAAATCAAAGCATCATAACAAATCCTCCAAATATTCCATCGATATCGCAACAACAGATGACAACCATCCAAGCAACCACAAAAATGAACACATCCACCATTCCTCAAAGCACAATTTCCCAAGGACCAAGCACCTTGATTGCACCATCTATAGCTGAAACCCTGATATTTAACATGACCATTCAGCTCATCACAATGGTCCACACCCTTCCCAATCCACCACCATTACCACCAAAGCACAACTCATCCAATTCATTCACCATGACATTGAAAGATGCTCAACAAGCTGCCCATCAAAAGGCAATCCAAAATCAACAAGTTTTGCAACTAGTTTCTTAGCAAGCGCAAGCACAATTAACAGCACAACAAGCATAATAGGAGCAACAGTCTACACAAGCCCAAGCCTTACTACAGCAACAACAAGTTGCACAAGACATGCAAGGTGCACAAACTACTCAAGTTGTGCAAGCCACACAGGTCGCTCAAATTGCATAAGCAAACCAACAAGTGCATGTTTAGGCACAAGCCCAATTTCAAGCTCAACAAGCACAAGTGCAAGCACAATACCAAGAATAATTGCAAGCACATCAAGAAGCATATCAAAAAGCCTTGCAATACTATTAAGTACAACAATAATACGACCAACAAAAAGCGTTGTTGGCACAGCAACAACATGACCAACAACAAGAATTGTTGGTACAACAACAACAGGACAAACAAAAAGCGTTGTTGGCTCAACAACAAACACACGCATCACTTGCTCAACAAATCTTGCAGAAAACTCTCACCAACAACCTACCTATCAATCTAGCACCCCACGTCCTCATCCATAGGGTGATGCGACGACACAAATCAAAATACTCTCACAGAAAGTGCTTGATCTTCAACAAAGAAAGAAATTCAGGACACCTAGTAATTTGTGTCCCCATCCATTTGATAGAAGCTTGGCAATGGTACCATTCCTGAAGGGATTAAAAATCCCCAAATTTGACAAATATTATGGGATAGGAAACCCTGAAGATCACATGAGGGAGTTTCAGGTACATTGTATGGAAGTCACATACAATGAAACATATCTAATGCAGTTGTTCCCTCAAAGCTTGGCTGGTTACACTATGGAATGGTTTTCTTGCCTACCAACTGGCATCAGAAAATTCTAGGAAATCAAAGAAGCATTCCTCTAAAATTATACATTCAACATTTGGGTGGATGTTAGTCTAGAATAAATTTCGATGCTCAAGCAAGGAAAGGGCGAATCATTCAGCGCCTTTCTCCAATGATGGTGAACCAAGGCTAATCAAAGTAAGTGGGGCATGCCAGAGGAACAACAAGTTTGTACCATCATTTCCAATACAGACACGACCTTGGCATTTTATCTGAAGATGCAATGCATCACTACGTATGATCAATTGACCCCCAAGGTCCTCAATATTGAATGGGCCCTTGTTGCATAAGGGATCACACCTACTTATCCTGAACATCCAAGATAGCTGTCCATCCACCAACAACAATGATAAACCTAGCACATGGGAAAAGAACCAAAATATCACCAACGATGGAGTGTTGGATGCCAAGGTTATCATCAGTGTTCCCAAGCAAAATAGTCAAAATCATCATCAACAATAGAACAAAAACTAAAGTAACATGCAAATAAATGTGTTGAACCAACAACCACCCCACAATAAGATCAATAATATCAATAATCAAGGGGAACCACCCCCGGGAAACAAGTATCCCCCAAAAGGAAATTCAAAGCCCTTGGGGAGTCAATCGATTCCATCATGAAAAATTTGGTTAATAAGAGTTTCATCAAGGTCCCCACCCATGATAATTATAGTGAACCCTAGGTGAAGCCACCCTGGTACAACGAAAATCTCCTATGTGATTATCATAAGCTCAAGGGACATACGACTGCCAATTGCATAGAGTCAAAAAACATCATCCAAGATCTCATTGACGAAAAAATCATAAATGTCGAGAAACCGGTCGGTAATAAAGATCTGAAAATATACACAAATCTGATGCCTAACCACAACCAAGGAAACGATAAAGGTAAGAAAAAGTTTGGCAAAGTGAACCATGTATAGCATGCCTTGATGAATTGGTCACTGTTGTTAGGATCAAGGGAGCCAACGTTGATTGTGGAGTCACCACATGTGGTGGCAAGGTCACCATTGTTTGGCCATCACATCCATCTAAGAACTCCACCTCAAAATCCATCTCTAATGGTTACAATGACCTTGACCAGTTAAAAATAACCCCAGCTCAAATCTCCATCATGGAGTTATTGAATATTTCAACCACCCACAAAGAAATCCTTGAGCAAGCATTGGATTCATCCACAGTCTCTCCCAACCTTGATACAGAGAAGTTTCAAGCTATGGTTAGTAATATTACCATTCTGAACCTCCTCACCTTTTCCAATCAGGACTTCTTTCCCAACCATCTGATAACCATGCATTACACCTTAAAGTCTTGGTCCACAAAAGTAAGGTCAAAAGGGTCTTGGTGGATGGAGGTACATGCCTCAACATTTTCTCACTAAACCTCATAAATAATCTAGGAATCTCTAAAGATTCCATTAAGAAAGAAAAAGATATCATAATCAGAGCATATGATGAGCAGGAAAGAGTGTCTCAAGGCACTATCAAACTCCCAATCCAAGTAGGGACAAATACTATGGCAACCACATGTCAGGTCCTCAACCTTGATTTTCTCTACAATATCCTCTTGGAACACCCATCGATCCATGGGATGAAGGCGGTTGCCTACACATTCCACCAATGCAGTAAATTATCATACAAAAATGAAGAGATCGTAATTCATGGAGATCCCAAACCTTTCGCCTATTGTAAAATTTTGGATGCCAATTTTTGCAAAGTTCCCCAAGTCCCGAAGAATTAAAAAGGCTCTTCAAATTCATACATAGACCTATCCAACATCGTCTCCATTTCTGGGACAAAGACACCCTCCATTCCTGACATATCTGACATCAAGATCATGATCCAAGACAATGGGTTTGGGGAATACAAAATGAAGAAGAATACTTTTGTCATAGGAGAGTTACCTCAATCTCCAAGGTCACATGGGTAACCCCAAACAACTCAAACACCCTCTCATACTTTCAAGGCGAACCCTTCTAGATTTTGATGTTATGGGGATCTAAGTTGGGAACTCGTGGATGAAAGAGAAATTTCAAGCTCACTATACAAAGATGAAAGGCTTGTGCCTAATCTTTCCATGGATGAGAGAAGCAATGGGCTACAAATGATTTTTGGTATGGGCTATAATAGAAATGAAATCCTTGGAAGTAACAACAATGGCCAACTAGAATCCATCATTGTTGAGAGACGAATGAAAAATATTGGCCCTGGTTTGTACCCCTCTGAGTATATCCATACATGGATGAGGTCCCCCAATTAACACAATCATGACTCCCCCTCAGTTATCGACAGCCACCCTATGGTTACCCATGTCCACAGGTCGAGTCATAGATAATTTTACCTTTGAAATAACTAATGTCTATAGTAGTAGTGATGATGAGGATACCATAACCAGCTTACCCATGGTTTTTGAAGACTCGTCCCTACTCATGATTAGTACCTTATCTTTTTAGTTGGACCACGAAACTCACAAAATAAACTTTGTTTACCCCCAACTCATCGATTATGACCAACGAGGGCCACCGATTCTAAACATGTTTGAAAATGATGAGGGGCTCTTAGAATTCATGGGACTAAGGGATATGGTACCATGTGGAGATCATAAAGAAGGATTTGACATCACACTCGACACATAGGACTATTACGGGGAGATGATTGAGTCCTTCAGTTGCAAAAGTGAACAATTGAGAATAATCTCAAGGTCATTGAGTGAAAACCATACTGTGGAACTCTCTAACCATAAAATAGTAAAAATAAAGGATGCATCCAATAGTGAAAACCTCTTTGAGGCATTGGAGGATGAAGGATTCAATCTCCCCCCAATGTACTTCATCAAGAAAAATCAGCTGTCCTAGCAGATGAATGCAATCCTATCAACCTGGGAACAAAGGAAATATTGCACCTAACTTTCTATGTTGAATCACTTCTACCAAAGGAACAAGAACTCCTAGTTGCATTCCTAAAGGAAATAAAAGTAAACTTTGCATGGACTTATACTAATATCCCTGGGCTTGACCTAGAGATAGTGGTTCATCATTTGGCAGTATATCCTGAGGCAAAACCTATCAGAAAAAAGTTGAGAAAGATGCATCCCAATTGACTATCCAGAATGGGTGTCAAATATTGTACCTATTTCAATGCCAAATGGGGGAATCCGCATTTACACCGATTTCAGAGACCTAAACAAAGAGTGTCCTAAGGATGAGTTTCTACTACCAAACATCGACATGATAGTGGATATGAAGGTCGGACACGAGATGCTCTCGCTAATGGACGAGTTTTCTAGATATAATCAAATCATGATAGCAAAGGAGGATCAACACAAGACAACGTTCACATGTCCGTGGGGGACCTACTACTGGAACATGATGCCTTTCAGGTTAAAGGATGCAGGTGCAAATTACCAAAGAGCCATGGCACCAATATTTCATGACATGATTCATAAGACAGTGGAAGACTACGTAGATGACATATTGGAAAAATCCAAAAAATGATAGGAGCACATAGCAACCTTGAGCTCCTTTTTTGATAGGTTGGAAAAGTATAAGGTCCCCCTCAACCCAAAGGAATGTGTCTTTGGCATGCAATCAAGCAAGCTCTTGGGATATATAGTGTCAATGAGAGGAATAGAGGAGGATGCTTTGAAAGTCAAGGAGATCCTCGATATGGAAGCACTGAGGACACTAAAGTACCTGAGAGGTCTATAAGGTAGGCTCCAGTCCTTTCACAAATTCATATCGCAACTAGAAAATAAAAAAATCCCATACTCTCATCTAATCCACAATGGGGTAGCATAAAAATGGGACGAAAAATGCGATGAAGCATTTAACAAAATCAAAGAATACTTACACCACCAGTTTTGATGCCGCCACTCCCAGGAAAACCACTGATCTTGTACACTTTAGAAGCAATGGTACCTCTTGGTTCTTTATTAGCTCAACACTGTGACAATGAAAGAGACAGAGAAATATACTATATCAACATAGCTATGGTGGGACATGAGCTAAACTATACTCCTATTGAAAAATATTGTTTAGCAGTTGTGTTTTTAGCACATAAATTTAGACATCATATGTTGGTTCATCAAATCAAGCTAATTGCAAAGATAGATCCCCTCAAGTACCTTTTTTCTAAAGCTACTCTCACAAGACAGACAACCAAGTGGGTAATGATATTTATAGAACATGACATTGAATATGTGGAGTGCAATGCCATTAAGGGATAAACAATTGTAGATCAACTAGCAGATGCTCCTATTTAAGCAGAAAACTTGCTCATTTTAAAATTTCCTCACGAATCAATTTTCAACCTAAGTGTTGTAGACCACTGGAAGATGTATTTTGATGGATCTTACACACTACATGGGTCAATAGCAGGGATTTTCTTCATAACTCCCCAAGGAGACTACATACCCAAATCTTACAAGTTGTCATTCCCATGCACGAATAACATAGCAGAGTATGAGGATCTTCTCATAGGCTTAAGGATTGTAGTACAATGGAAGATCATGGCTCTAAAGGTATATGGGGACAAAGGATGACAAGCTAACTCCATACAAGAATTTTCTCAAAATCTTGAAAGTGCCATTCATTGATATCACATTTGAATAGCTACCTAGAGAAAACAATAGAGAAACAAACGTAATGGCTATAATTGGTCACTCTTGGAAATCCCACACAACGTTGCAAAGAAAGAATTCCTTGTAGAGAAGCTTCCTATACTAGCATTTGAGGTACCAAAGTATGAGGTCGTGTGAAATCATTCATCCCGGTGATCCCTGGTATCATGATGTTTACACCTACTTAAGAATAGGAGTCTTGTCTATTGATATAAACCCAAACCTTAAATCAACCTTCGTCAAGAATTCAACCCACTTTTTGATCGTAGGAGAAACCCTTTATCATAGGAGCATTGAAGGAACCTTGTTGCATTTCTTGAACACTGAGGAAGCCATGACTGCATTAACTGAGGTACACAACAACATTTGTGGATCGCACTCGAGTGGTATGACCTTGGCTAAGAAGTTGTTGAGAACCGGATACTACTAGCCCACAATGGAGAGAGACGCACATGACTTTGTCAGAATATGTTTGCAGTGTTAGTAGCATGGGGACCTCATCCATGCACTAGCTCAAGATCTTCATCCTATTATTACACCTTGGCCCTTTTCACAATGGGGGATTGATCTCATCAGAAAAATCACCCCCAACTCATCCAATGACCACAAATTCATTATGACTGCCACATAGTACATTAAAAAGTGAGTCGAAGCCATTCCCATTACCTACATAATGAGAAAGAAGATATCCAAGTTCATCTTGAACTACCTCATTTGTCGGTATGGTGTCCCCCAAGCCGTTATCTCAGATAATGGGACAACTTTCAAAAACTAGGATTTCCTTAACTTATGTGAAAAATTCAATATCCAACATCGCTTTTCCACTCCCTACTATCCCCAAGGCAATGGCCAAGTAGAAGCTACCAATAAAACCATCTTGAAAATCCTTAAGAAAACAGTCAATGATGCTAGTCGTGATTAGCATCTGCGACTGAATCTCGCCTTATGGGCCTATTATACTTGTATCCAAACATCGAAAGGTGCCACCCCATTCTCCTTGGTCTACAAATCAAAAGCCATCTTACCCATTGAGATCGAGCTCCTATCCCTAAGAATATCTTTGCAAAACCTCATTACAGATGAAGAATATAGGGTCTTGTGACTGAATGAGTTGGAGTTACTAGATAAACAGTGTATGGATGCCCTAAACCATCTACAGGTATATCAAAACTGACTTAAGTAGAGTTACAACAAGAAAATCAAGAGGCGGGCCTTCCAAGTTAGTGAACTTGTGCTAAAGGAGAACTAGAACGTGCTAGACACAGAAAGGAAAGGAAAATTTGAGCCCAATTGGTTGGGAAGTTTCTTCATCATGAAAAGCTATAAATTAGGGGCATATCAATTATGAACACTAGAATGAAATCCTCTTTGGGAGCCCCTGAACAACTCCCATCTCAAAAAGTTTTATGCTTAAAAATATCCCAAGGTATAGAACCAAAAAATACGAAAAAATCAGAAAATGTCCTGAAAAAATGGTCACCCTGATGAAAACCTGGTAAATAGGCATCTTGGTGACAGCAAAAAAATAGAAAAATAGAAAAATCCAAAAAAAAAATCTGAAAAAGGATTGAAAATAGTAAAGAGAAAAAAAACGTCCTCTAGTGAAAACCACCTCGGTGGCAATTTAGAAAAGTACCTTGGTGAAAACCTAGAAAATAGGTGCCAAGCGTAAATAAAGTAGTTTCTATCCACCTGGATCTTTATGACTTACTAGTCGCACTCACTCATCCATTCAACCATCATTAATCTTCCTTTAACCATCCATTCGCATCTATATCATAGCTTGATCTTGTGTTCGTATCATGTTCCACCCTAGTACTACTTTGCATATTCCAAATGTCAATTTGTCCTACCTTTATCGAATTAGTCTATCACATCACGCTGAGGGCATGTTCTTGTACTTGCATTGGATCAGATTCATGTATATTCTCGTGATCTTCCTTAAAATCAAAAAATCCAAAAACATCATAAAATTAAAAATAAAAAAAATAAAAAAATCAAGTCAGTAGAGTCATCATTTGTCGAACTACGTCATCTCTGAGCTAGAACATAGGCAAGGTTGATCTGTGATCATCCCCCAAGACATTTTTTAGGTCATTCCTATAGGCGTCTATCGCAATGGAAATCTACTTTCCCATTATCTCATCATTGAGTCAAGTCAATTGTCAGTCAAACTACGTGGTCTCTACATGTATAACGTAGGCAAGGCTAATCTATTAATCAACTCCCGAGACCCCTAGGATACGTCTTTTAGTTAGTTTCTTGGTCATAAATCTCAAAAATACCAAATACATTGAAAAAGCTCAAAATTCCAAAAAACAACCTCAAAACACTTTGAAAACACCAAAAAGAATCCAAATATCTGAAAAACGAAAAATGGTGCATCCGCCTCATCTCACTTTCACTCACAATAATATTCACTCATAATAAATCAATCATCATATTCATCCTTTGGTAAGTGAGTTAGAAGCAAGTCTAGCAGGTTCAAAAGTGAACACCTAAACAATAAAGTCTTAAGTCTAGGTTACTAAGTCAACAAGTTGATCAACTCGGAGTATCAATAGCTTATCATCCAATCAACATCTCATTATCACTTGATCACAACATTTCCTAAGAATGTGATCTTCTTGCAAGGAATATGAACATCAGGCATTATCATAGTTTAGTCTTGGCTAGTGGTATGAAAAAATTTAGCTTACTTGGTTACTTTATCTTTTCTTTGGATTATTTTATTGCGCTCATTCCAAGGACCTCTCAATGATGTCTAACAGAAAGATTTAGAGAGAAAGGAAGGGGACAATGATCATTATCTTTTTATTTGTTTCGCTTGTTGGATGTTCTTCTAAAATAACTTCATCATGCGTGCTTTGTTTGGTTTGTAGGGAGGCTATTCTAAATGTCTTGTTGACCACATAGGTAGGATTGCTTTCCTATGTTTTGGTCCAAGACGTTTAGAGTATTTGAACTATATTCTGAATAGGGTTCCATATGTCAACTGTGAACAGGAACACTCATATCTAATTGACAAGTCAAATTTCATCACACTAGGTACTACACCATCCTGGTTCTTCATACCTCAATGCATCATACCTACATGTGTTATCAAACATAAATAAATTGGCTCTTTTAAAATCCCAACTCTTGGTAAGAAAATCATTTTCATTGGCTCTAATAATAATAGCTTGTTGAATATCTTTTCTTCTATCTGATTTCCACACTAACATCTTACCATGATAGTTAATCAGATCTTTGATAAGGCATCCATCGTACATTCACAAATCATCAGCATAAATTCATATCATATAGATCATATCACATCATTTAATCTTACATTAGCATCATCTTAAATTATGAAGAATAATATAGATTTTTTATTCTAAGCATCTTAAGAAATCAGTGTATTACATTCATCTAATACATTATCATTATTTTACGTAAGGAAAAGAAAGAAACATCATCATCATAAAAATGCATCACACGAACTATCATGGGCATAATATAAATCATTTGCATATCATAAATGCATCCATACATTTTCACCATAAAACACATAGAAATACATCCATAATCATTAGACCACATCATCATATAGAAGTATACAATAAAGACATCTCGTAACATATCATTGTATATAGGAAATTAAAATGCATCCATACATCATAAGACATATCATAAATAGAATCATCTCATATATATCATAAAAATGTACAACTGTCATGGTACAAAAAATCTAATCAAGTGTATACATTAAAATACATGACGCAATCGGGGCAGTAATTGAAGCCCATGAACCAAAAAATGAGTGATTGCCTATGATCAAGGGCTAGCCTTGCTGGTTGTGCCCCTCCCTCTCTAGTATATCACCATGATCCTTGGGAGGCCTCATACCTGCTATGAGAAATTTGGAACTCTACCAACTGGTGGCACTACCTGTCGATAATGGAGCCGATAGCACTCAGCCTCTCTCACAACCTCCCTGTAAGCACGAATGGAGACTATACAACCCTCAAAGGATGAAGTAATGCTCTCTAGCTATCATCATTGACCAATCTCTTGGTCTCTCTCGAACCTGTCCTGGTCCCTCTTTGGTGTCAGTGTTTCGACCTACTGTCGGGCTTGATCTCTCTCTATAGTCAATGTCTGTACCTAACCCTGTACTACTGGAGCAAGGGATATATATGGTCTAGCTTCCCTGGTGGTTGCTGTTGTGGGACCTCTACTCATGGTGGTGTAAGTGCCTGTGGTTGTGTCTGCACTCGTGGTGGTGTGCACTGTGCCTAGTCTCTAGGGGTTTCTAATATGGAGGTGGTCCACCTCCTCCTCTATCTCCATCCCCATCCTTGTCACCATCGCCTCTGACTCCCTGTCCCCTACCCCTACCAATTGAACTACCTCTTGGCCTCCACCATGGGAGTGTCACACCTGGAACTATCAATCTCAAGGGAGGCTTAAACCAATCCTGGTATGCCTAAGTCACCCATGCATCGAGTGGCCCCTGATCATATGGCCATACCTAGCCACTAGCTGTTTGATTGAGGCTACTGTCTCTAGTGCTGGAATGAGTTGGCCCCATGCTATCTCTCTAGTGGTACAAGTGAAGATTGGCATGTACTGATCATCTGGCCTAGCTTGAGTCTCACCAAATTGTTAGGCCACTCTGTCGGGGAGGTAGTGCTCTATCCTCATGTGGTCTTTTCCCTGCATCCATATGTTCTACCACAAAAAGAATAGCTACTCTGTATCATCATACCAAGGGCCTATGTCAAGCCAAGGCCTTGAAAAAAATTATCTCATCTCATCCAGAACTCGTCGCCAATGGGCGATGCCACCTGGACCAATGTGACTAAAATGAATTTGGGCTCCACCATACCACCAAACAACTAGATCATCTATATCCAATGCCACTGATGTAACCTATGGGTGGAGCATGGGAATCCACTCCCATGCCTAGATGTGCAATAATGTGACACCAGCCTCGATGGCCCTACTATCATGGTAAGCAACCTAATGAAGATCTCGGTACAAAGAGGCCAGCATCATTGGACCCCAAGAAAAGTACTCCCTGTGGATGACCATCTGCTCCCATGCCAACCTCTAGCCTGGACTGAAGTCTCAGCCCCACCGATCTGGTGCCACAAGACCTGATATGATGGCTACAACAATTAGCCTATAAGTAGGGACAACACCTCGGTACCTATCTAAATTGATTTGTCCTTGATGAAAGTGGATCTTATCAAGACACATCACATCATAACAAGCGTCCCTCCTAGCATCTAGCTCATAGACCACCCTCGATCCATGGATAGGCAGTCATAGGATGCGCTAGACATCCTCTAGTGTAACAGTGGCCTCATTGGTCGGAAGGTGGAAGGAGGAGGTCTCGCTATGCCACCGCTCTGCCAAGGTTGTCATCATCCCCAGATGGGTCCGAACAGGACGAACGTATGCAACAAACCAAAGGCTGAGAGCACCAAGCTACTCTTGAAGGAACTTATGCATATCCTCTGGTGTCTGTAGTACCTTGCATTTGTGCTTCCTCGAGTGAAGTATCTCAAGGTCCTTCTGCACAAGGGAAACCATCACGTCAAGTTTCATAAAAAATCAGTATCTCGTGCCATGTTTTCGCACTTGACACAACAAATGTGGCACTATTTGCAATTGCGGTGCAGTTTGCAAAGTTTCAAATTGCATCGTCACTAAAAACTATGCAAACCCTAAAGTTCTAAAATGCGTTGCATGGTGCTCTTTGCATATGCGACTGATTTTGCACCTAAACCCTAATTCTAAAGTGTGTCACGCGGTTCGATTTGCATGTGTGGTTGGCTTTGGACAGAAACCTAATTTCCTAAGTGGCTCACAGCGGCACTCTTCGTGCATGTGACACTCTTTGAGGCTGTGACACTGATTGAGCATTTTTAGTGGCATTATATGGCACCGCTTTGACCTAACCGAAGTTTGACCCTATTTAATGCACGTAAAATGAACAAATTAAAAGTCAAGATACAGGTATATACCACGGGTCCTGTGTCGGTTGGCTGCTGGTGCACTTGTACCCTCTCTAGCACGTGTTGGGGAACCTGTCATTGTGCCATATTGAGCAAGACTCAAAGCTTAGGAGGCAAAAAAATTCAAAGGCTATGTGTGAAAGTGATGTGAAAGTGACCCCTCAAGGTCTATTTAAGCTTGAAAATTAGGGTTTTTTGACCTAATTTGGTCGTCCAGTTAAGGTTTTGGTCCCTCAACCCCAATTTTTCCCAACCGAGGGCCTTTTTGCATATTTTTTTTGGCATTTTAATGCATATTTTGGAATCCCAAGGCATTTCTAACCTGTCGTCCACCTTGTTCTCTTTTTTCATGAGATCGCCTAAAAATCCATTTTTTTGTCTAATCTCTCGAGGGAACAATATACCAACATAATCCTTCTCACTTGGGCAACAATGGGGCATCTAAAAAACCAAAAAAAATTTTGAACGTTGATCACAACAGTTTATTCTTTGAACCAATGCAACAAGTGTCTTGCTTCAAAGAGGGGCAAAATGTAGACATGAAAAATTGACTGACACACTTGATCCTAACTACTAACATTGTTTCATCCCGAATCACCTTCTCAAATTTTCATCACTTATCATATCTTAATTAAATAAATCATTATATATCTGATTAATTCATTCTTCCTTGTTGATTAAATTAATAAATTTAATTTAATTAACCCTAAGTTTTTGTTTATTTAAATTAAATCTATAAAGTCCTCCTATTAAATTGAATAAATTAAGCCTTATTTAATTTAATCTAACATTTTCCCCTTTAGTTAAATAAATTAAATCATTTATTTAATTGAATCTTTCTTCTCAATTTCTGATTTAAATCAACTCATAAACTTAAATCAAAATTGTCACATCTCCTAAAATCTCTCATTAAATAAATTAACCTTTGATTAATTTAATCCTAAACCATGTCACATCCTCTAGAGAATGTAACTTGCACAATAAATAATTTATTTTGATTTATTAAATCCTTATTTTCTCTCAACATGGAATAAAGAAGGCAATATTCTTCCAAATTTGAAAATCACTCCAAGTGGATTTGTCCTTCCAACAAGACATTCATTCCTCTTAAATGTCCTTGTGCATTGAACCAAGTGGAATTTATTTCATTCTTTTTCCCTCTTACATGTCATTTCACAAATGTGAATTTCCACCTAATATCATTTTTGTGCACAATCACCAAAATATGCTCAAGATTCCTCCATTCACATTCTGACAAGTGACACTTGGCCATTGGATATTAAATGATACCATATTACTCAAATATTACCCATGCTTCCAATTTGAAATCTATAAATAAGAGGCTCTTCTCCTCAATCTTAATCCATAATTTGAAAGAAAAGTTATTATCTTCACATTAGAGAAATTTCATCTATTTTCTTGAGTATTTTGCATCACCAAAGCTAGGTAATTGTAGGTTTTTTCAAGGAATCATCTTGTTCTTCATCAAAAAGTGGATCAATCTCCATCATATCATCAATCTTACAAAGGAGTTGGGAAAGGGCCAATTCCCCCATGGGATTAAGTGTTTGCATTATTTGAATTGGATCTAACTTGGTTTCTTATTTTATTCTTCATTTCATTTGCTATTTTTCAGTATTGTAGATGGATATCATGGGGAATCTTTGTTCTTACTTGCATTTCAATCTAATAATGTGTTTGTTTGCCATGTTTGTACAAGTATAGGATTGGGGTTCACAGGTATACTACTTGTCGTTATAAGATTTACTCTTGTAATATATTGTCAATAATTAGGTTACATGCAAATCAAAAAATAGCCAAATGTTGGTCAAGATGGATCCATAGATGAACACATGAGAACATATGAATGCTATATTAATATATGTTTATAATTAACAAGTGAAGTAAATCTTTTTTTTCTTCATATAAAATATCATAACTATCTACAATAAGTGTCATTTATAAAATTTTGTGCTCATTTAAACACATTTTGTTGTTATGTTGAAAATCACTATTCTTATGTACAACTAGTGGGGTCACAATGTAATGCATTGGAATACATCATATTAATATTCTGTCCTATCATAAGTATATAAAGTGAGCAAATAAATACCTTTATTTTCCATGAAATGTGAAGGATTGTTAAAAAAAATTATGGTAATTTAAAGTTGAATATAAAGGAAACATATTTTTACTTACTTCCGCTAGATTCTAAAAACTCTATATCTAGATTCCTATAATTAGACATATCTGGGAGCTTATGAGTTTTGGCAATGACATAGGACATGTTGAAGTTAACAACAGACACGTGAGGATAAGCAACCTTTATCATGCTACAATTACGCCCCGTTCCTTCCCCAACATCTACCAAAACCTTCACATCCTTAAACCCATCGTAGCACTTCAACACACTCTTCATGGATAGATTACTCATAGCAGAATGAAATATTTCCACCAGTTTCCCATTCTCAGCTAAATACAAAAACATAGGCTTTCCATGGGCCTTCTCGAAGGGCACCAAACCCTCCTCCAGAATAGCCTCGTGAAGAAACTGTAGTGTCTAAATGTTAGTAGAATTTGTGTTGAAACTGTAGTGTCTGAATGTTAGAAGAATTTGTGTTGAGAAAAAACATAGATGCCAACAATAGCCCATTCTCGTTCTTCACCAAAAGTCGGGACATCATAGTTAGACCATAGGCCCAGGGATTCAAACCAGAGATGGCGAAAATGTCGTAGGTTGCAAGCGCATGTAGAAGTCACTCTAGTTTTTCTTCGCTTGTGGTGGTTCCCAAGATTCAATCCGCGATCTGTTTAGTAGTCATTGGAGCCAACTTTGCGGAGAGAATGTCAGGAACCTTTAAAAAAATTGTTGTTTTTGCTGCCATTGGAAATGTACAAAGATACGATAAATCTGACATAGCTTCCATGCTTTCAATCTCTTGATATTGATCTTTGCTGCCCATCTTGAGATAATTGAAATTCTAAGCCAAAATTGATATGATAAGCAAAAAATGAATCTTTACAGAGGCACAAGATTTGTGCCTTGTATTATCCATATTTAAGGACTTTATGGGAAGGTTTAGTTGTCCTACCAAATTCAGAGTGGATACCATAAATAAATGTTATCGGTAGGAAGAAAACATCGTTCTAATTGTTGAAGTGTGACAACAATCTAATCTTCTTTTTGGTAAATAGTTCATTATAGACATTGGGAAGGGTATGGAAAGGTAGCATAATTCTTTTCCACTCTAAATTCCAATCATTTTCGAAAGATGAATGCCATAAATAAATTCAATATAGAATAAAGAGATGTTCGCTGGGTGGGAAATTTTACCGTTGAAGAGTTGGGACATAATTTGAATTATTATGAACAGGCTCTAAGTACTATTATCATTTAATCCCTCGTTTGACTAATAACAAAAACTTGAGTCACCGACACTAGTAATTGTATCCATAGGTTCAATGCGTATGTGAATATTAATTCAATACTAGTATATTTATCTTAATACAAAATCTACATAAATAAACGTCAAAAGATATATTCTTACAAATATTAAATTACATTAATCAAAAAAATATTTATGAAGAGTTGATTGTTCTAAAAATCAGCAGCAAAAACTCAAGCTTTGTTACCCTTAACCTTTGTGTAAGGGATTATTTTTTGAATTTATGATATATGTAGCAAAGATAAAGATTATATTTTGTATCGAATAGTATATATGGCGTAATTTAATTGTTTAGTGAGATGGCCAAATTGGAGTGAGGCAAAGATAACTCAAAATTTTGTGTGAAAGATACCCAATGTCAATCAGAAAAGTGTAGTTGGAGTATTCGTAGGAGTGGAGGACCATTTAAAAATTAAAGATCAATTACTCTATGTAAGTTTGCAAATATATGCAACTACGCTTTACATACACCCTATTCCAAAGTTCCCATTTCACACAAGCTGGGAGGCATTTTGTCAAACAGATAATGTGCCTCGTCTATGTTTCCATATTTTGCATGCATATCTACCAATGCAGTTGCAACTAGAACATCTAGAAAAATTCGTCCATCGTTTATGCTATGATGGATGTCCATACTCTATTCCAAACCTCCTATTTCCACATAGGCTATGAGTTTTCTGGAAAATATTACGGAGTTTGGACACATTCTTTGCATTTTCGGAAATCATGACATTCAATTAGACCACATTTCTTATAGGAATCTTGCCAAACAGTTTGTGTGCCTTGTCTATGCTTCTAGATTCTGCATACATCTCTAACAAAGCATTTCCAACTCTGATATTTGAATAAAACAATGCTTGGGAAAGATCTTACACATTTTTCTTGGGCTGACGCCATGGGTATATTATATGGAATGATGCTCTGAACATTTTTTTGTTGTTCACTTGTATGCAGGAGAGTTGTACTCGCATGAAGAGATCCTCTTTCATTTGAGGACCCATGTATTGTCATCTATGGATAGCCTTTGTGACATTTTTAAATCATAATTAATTACATAAATAATAATTAATATGTTAAGTTATTATACTTTCCAATTTGTATTAATTATTTTATTCAAAAAAATTTACATGCGTTCGATAAACTAAATGGTGCCTCAAGAACTTACAATTAAAACTGAGTAAAGAAGCAAGCCTTGTGAAGAGGGCTAGCCCTTCTAAAAATTTGCTCCTCTGCTACAATTATCAGTGCCACAACCTTAAGAAACACGAATATCACTCCTCACCAAAATATTGTTGTCAACCAATCCATCCTCACATATTACAGGCTTAGATCTGGCGTTCCAGATAATGTTATCAATCTTTATTGCTTCTTTATCTCTGACTCAAAAGAAACTACTTAGATAAATAAGTTGGAAGAATGGATGATGACTCTGAGAAAGAAGCTGGAGAGATGGAAGATAAACCTGAGAAGGAAGTTGAAGGGATGGAAGAGAACATAATGATTTTGGTGACTCCTCCAATGATTTAGAGTTATATGAAGCCGAGAACAACGAATTCTACATCAAAGGGAGAGAGGACAAGCCTGCCAAGGAGTCTGACCCTACTTTATTTGTAGGTGATGCAATTTGTATTGGGACATCAGCTCAACAATAAATAGAAAGGAGAGAAGTAAATATATCTAATATGGTCGATTCTTCTGCTCATTAAGCCAGGTTGGATAGAGCAGTTAAGGATTTAGTAGATGTTGTTGCAAAAACCCCTCCACCCCTACACGAATCTTCCGAACTTCAATATTTATGTTGAAATTCTTTAGATTCATAGAGTTGAATTCAGTCGTATAATCATGATTTTAATTAGTAAAGCTATGCTACAAGAAAGCTGTCAAAATGGTTATAGGCACACGTTTATCACTAGCGGCGTATTTTCTAGACTAGAAGTAGAATGCCAATTTAAATCACAAGGGATAAAAATGTACACGACAAAATGCCACTGCAGCGGAAACACCTTTCGGTGTTAATTACATCATGAACTTTTAGTAAGTATATTTTAAGCTATTATCATATAATAAATGAAGTATTTATAAGAGTTTAATCATAAATTATGAAAGCATATATAAATGGTATGGTAATCTTTGGCCTTATGGATTATGGATCAATTTTTTCTACTTATATTTAACATTGCATTCAAATATCATAAAATCATTCGTGTATTCAATGTTATATTGCTTGTTGTAGACTACATATCACAATTATTTTTTGTATGTAGGATAACATTCGAGCTTCAAATACTCAAGAGAACCCATCAGATTAGGTAAAAACTTTCTTTGTCCACATGCTTGTTTGGAAATTAGTTGTGTGATCATTAATTTTTTAAGTGCAAATTACTTTGAACTAATGAAACTCCTAAGCTCACATTATTTTTTCATGTCTTGATCACTAAACTAGGTGTAAAGTTTACAAAGATTAAAATGAACAACACCTGTTTTTGGATAAGATCAAATGGAAAGATCAAGGGTATAATCAAGAACAAAATAAAAAAAAAATTGAATCAATCTAAGCATTTTATAGTTACAAGACTCCATATGACCATTTTCATTTGCAATCTAAAAGTATATGTATTTAATGAGAATGTGCGAGAAGACTTAAAAAAATTATATTGTTGAGTTTAATATCTAAATCCTTTTCTTGAATCAATTTATTTTCTTTCTATCAATAGTAATCATTCTCTTAAGATATCTCTCTAAGATGGAACAATACGAGCCTTCAAAAGTAAACTTTCTCACCAAAATTGATAGAACTATCACATGTTTCTAAGTTTGAGGGGAGATGTGAAAAATATCCCTATCAATCATCCTTTTGAATCTCTACATAAAGAAGACCCAAGTTCCCTAACATTGTTACAGTAAATAAAGAAGACAAAAATATTTCTAAGTTGAATATACTAAAAATTGTTATCCTAATAACTTTAAAACTACACTTCTTAAGAAAGATGTGCACGATTTTAATAGATTCATTATTGATTTTTTCAATATATCAATATATAATCCTCTTGTAATATAGAGAGAAATAAGTTAACACAATTCACCATGCGAAAATTCACCACCAACAATTCATCATGGGAAAATTCACTACCATGACAAATTCACCTTAGGGAAAATTCAACAATAGAAATTCACCACTAAAGAAAATTAATTGCAAACTTTTAATGCAATGAATTTTCTGCCATGATAAATTATTGGTGGTGAATTTTTCTTCAGATTAATTTTTCATGGCGGTGAATTGTTGAAAGTGAATTATTGTATAAAAGTTTTCTGGGAGATTCTGATTTTTGTTGAAATCAAATATTTTTAGAAAATATAATGATTTAAGCATTAAGAAGTTTCATTTTAAGGATTTCAATTGAAGAGTATTTGATCAAACCAACATAGATCAAACCCCCTTGGATAGAACCTCGCTAGTTTTAAACCATACCTACAACGGAGTCTCTTTTACACCTATCAAAATGTTGATAAAAAATCACTTTTGATTCAGCTTTTGGGGGATCAAATGAATTCATTTAAAATTTATTTCAAATGACTATCGTAGTCCTTGGAATGATCTATCCAATGAATATAATTTTAATATATTTTGGTTTTAATATGTATTTGTTTTTTTAGTTTTATTAAACATAAGATTTTCACCAAAACTCAAGCTCTTTGTTCTACACATGTGGAAAAATAGCATATTATCAAAATAAAATTAAAAAAAATATTTTTAGGCTGGGTATTTATATCCTTGATCCATTAAAAAAATAATAATTGAATTTCGATACATACAATTTTTTTTAATGTTGTATACAATCCGCCTATGTTTCAATTGTAATTGGTTTGACTTCGAAACTTGATTAAGAAAAAACTATTTCATAAAAAACTATGAAACCAAATGAAAGTGCTAGATATCATAGTTACAAATATAAATTCAAAAAAATTATACAATCCACTTATGTTTCAATTGTAATTGGTTTGACTTCGAAAATTGATTAAGAAAAAACTATCTAATAAAAAACTATGAAACCAAATGAAAGTGCTAGATATCATAGTTACAAATATAAATTCAAAAAAATTATAATTTTATCCTTCATATAAAAACATTTATGTTGTATATGATAAGCATCACTCCTTAAAAATGTTGTTTTTTTAAAAAGCTAGTTTTTGAAGGAGATGGAAAAAGAATTACAATCTGATTCCAAAAATTTTGAGAAAAATATATTTATAATCTATAGACAAAACATAACAAATCACTAGTTTTCATCATCTTCAAACTCCTCAATGTTTAGCTGCTATAGGAGCCCGGAAGTGAAGATTTAGTTAAAAAAAATTAGTTCAATGCCCAGTTTTCCCAAAAAGTGTAAACCAGTATTGTGGGATCACCCATATTCTACAAAATATAAATCTTTTTTTTTCTCACTATTTAAAATAAATCATTTATCCAACATATCTTTCAAAATATGACTTTACAGATGGCCTCTTGCAGTAGCTCAATTTTGTCTCAGCATTTGAAATACCCAAAAAGGGCAGTGAAAATTGTTGTGTGGAGAATAAAAATGTTTGTATCTCTGCACATTTCCAATGGTGGAAATGACAACAAGTTTTCTTATGGTGCCTGAAAATTAGTAGATAATTACTGCAATTTGAATATCATTTTTTAAGTGATGGTTTTGGAGGTATTTGTTAGGAAAATGGAATTGTCTGTTTTCTATTTAATCAAGTAGGGAAGTGAATTCTATATTTACCTAGATTATATACCATAGCAAAGATAATTTTATTAATATTGATTTTTTTGAGTTTCACATTATTAGGTTCTTTGCAATTGATGGAAAAATTTCATGATGGTAATTTAATTCTTTTTTTGATTGTTTCTTACCAATTGTTTTCATTTTATTAGAAATATATATTTTTTATTTAATTTTCTTCTATCAAACATAATGGATATGAACCCTACAATAGATGATTGGATGTTGCTTATATCAAGATCCAATTAAAACATGAGTACTACAAAAAATGACGAGTTCAAAAATAGTGTTCATTTATTTTCAACAAATGATAATGTGAACAATCATAATAAGAAAAGGCTATTGTCACTAGCAAACCCCATTGCACAAAGCATTGTTGTTAAAACAACAAGACATAGTTCTATAGATGGAGATGGAAGTGATGAGCTCAACATGAAACTATTACTTAGTAGAAATGCAAGGGTAATGCTAACTTTGAACTTATGGATGGAAGCAGGTCTTGTCAATGGAGAACTTAGATATATTCAAAGTATTGTATATAGACCTAGAAGTGCACCACCTCTACCGCCATCATATGTACTTTTAGATTTTGATAGTTAATCTAGAATTCATTTTGATGACCCTCATCCTAGAGAGTTCCAATTCCAGCAATTGATAGGGGTAGCACAAAAAAAATTCCATTGAGATTGGCTTGGGCTTTAGCCATATAGAAGTCACAAGGGCTGACCTAGAGAAAGCTACTATTGATATAGGTCCCACTAAAGTAGGTGTCTCACATTTGTGGCAATATCACGTTTCAAATCTTTGCAAGGAATAAGAGTTATGTCACCCTTCACATATGAGATATGAAAAAATGAAGAGAGGAAAACATGTTGCTAGAAGAAAAAGAAGAGAGCAAACTAAAATCCTTAGAAAGTATTTGATGTAATAAATATTGTCAACACACTTTTGTTGTTTGTACTTCTCTAATTAATCAACAATATCGTGATCCTTTCTCTCTTGATCCAAATGCTTGGTAGTAAAAATCTACATGTTCATTTTTTATATTGAAAGAGTTTGGTAATTACAGAACTAATCATCTAATGTATACAATTTATCAGCATTTATTATGTCATTGTATGTATTTTATTCGTAGTTTAATAAAATATAAAGTTTAAATTTCTTTATGTAACATCATTTCCTTATAATTCTATATATTATTTTTGGTATTTCAAATGATTTTGGTGACATTTCAACATAGTAAGTCAACTACTATCTTATTGTAAGTTTTCACATTAATTGTTTCATAGTCTATATTACTAAACATTATTAATTTTTATTTTTATTTTATCACAAATTATGAATAATTTTATTCTCATAATTCCTAAATACTAATATTTTATTCAAAAAAAATCAGCAAAGAATTCAAACTATGGATTTCTTAGAAAACGAATCATAAATCATTTTTGCAAGCCCAAATACCCCTGTAGACTCAAATGAAGATTTTGAAACTAATGTGGGAAAATGTGCAAGGTCTGTTTTAGAGTCTTGCAAACATATCATCAAAGAGATTGAACAATGACATTAATGATTGACAATGTTGAAGAACTAGAAATATTGAAAATGGAAGATGTTGCAAAATTAGTTAATGAGACATCTATAAAAGTAGTTGTATTTCCATCTATGATGAAATAAGTATATTGTGATGATTATGAAAATAAAGGTCGCAATACAAATCTCATAATTGAAGAATATGTGATGTACTTAGATCATTACGATGAATTTTTTTTCATATTGTTACTTCTTATTTGACCTTTGATACTTCTTAGTTATTCAAGTTGGTTGTAGTGAAACATATGTTTTCTCTCTGATTTATATATGTTCAATGAACAACAATATTAATTTTCATAAATGTGGTTTATTAAATTGTGTGGTGTTAAAGATATTTTTTAAATGGAGGTGCAACAAATATATATGGAATATTAAATGTGTGGCAAATACATATGATATAATTTTTGGCAAATTTTTACAAACATTTTACTCATTTTAGAAAAGTTTACCAATTTGGTTTAACTTATATTATAATATAAGAGAAATATTGTTTAGAAAAGATTGAAGTGATGTGTAGTAGTAGATAAGATATCCATAAATCTAAATTTTCTCTTTTCGTAACATATTTTGTTCTACTACTTATTTGTAATATACATGGCTAAATCTAAAATGTGTTGCATTAAATGGGTATGTGCAGGATCATCATGGACAAAATAGGTCCTTAAGTGGCAGTGAAAATTCAGAAAATCAGAGTTGGGCAACTTGACATAAAAATTTGAATAAGTTATCTATATTATTTCAAAAATATGTAAGAATAGAATCTGTGGAAAATTGAATATAGTTTCTAAACTACTAGGTTAATTTTTGTAAAAAAAAATATCTATTTGGTAAAAATTTGAAATTTCAATGCAGTAGTACTAAAATTTCAAGGAAAAAATAAGTAGGTGTCTGTCTAATCACCTTAACCATAATAAAATCATAATATCTTTTTATTAAATTTTATATATAAGTAGAGGACTCATGTCTGGATGTGATGCATATTTTTTTGTAATTGTTTTTCAAATAAATAATTAATTATGATTTTTTTATTACAACTTTTTTAAAAATATAAAAACTCGTATGTTTGACCACCTTAACTTGGTCAAAACTTAATGGAATTCATTTTTTATTTTTTTAATCCTATAGTATGCGAAGCATAGACTGTGATGCATGTTTTTGATTCAAAAAATGTGATACCATTTGAAAGCTATAGATGTTTTTCTATCAGACTATCAATCAAGACTTTAGTCATAATTCTAATAAAAAATAAATAATAATTATTTATTAGATTCTAAGTAAAATATAATTTATATTGGTAGAAAGCTTAGAATCTCCTTTACAAACCCTTTTCGTTTGATCAATTTTAGGTCAAAAATAAGAGTCCTCACCCACATGGGTGAAGTCTGGAAAAAACAAGGTAAGTTGTTAAACATGTTTTACGTGTTGAAATTTTAGGATTTATAGGTCCGAACCAAATCCTGAGCCTAATACCGAGGCATTAAATTTTGTGTCAGAATATCGGATATCGGATTCAAATGAGATATCTGATTCAAATCCGATATCGGACTTGAATTTGATATATGATATCTTTTAGATCAATTTTAAAACAATTTATAGAATCTTTAATATATGATTTAAAAATGCAATTAAGTTTACAATTTAATATATATAATATCCAATAAAGTTTATAATGTAATATATTTAATATAAAATTTATGATAATCTCTTACCAAATTATGTATTTAATATATAATATATTAAAATGTATAATATTTAAATATTATTTCAATATTTTAGTTAATCTATAATATTTAAATATTATTTAAATATTTTAGTTAATCCATAAATAATTAAATATATATATTACCAATTTATAAAATATTTAAATATTATCTCTTTCCCTCTCGCTCTCTCCACCTCTATCTCTCTCAAGTCTCTCACTCAATCACCCTCTCTCTCTCTCTCACTCTCCCCTCCCCTTCTCACTCCCTCCTTCTATCTCACCTCTCTCCTCTCCTCCCTCTAACCTCCATCTCCCTCCTGCCTCTCCTCTCCTCCTCCCTCCTCTCTCCCTCAACCCCCAAACACTCTCACTCTCTCACTCTCCCCTCTCCCTCTCCCTCTCCCTCTCACTCTATCCCTCTCCCTCTCTCCCTCTCTCCCTATCTCCCTCCCACTCTCCCTCCTTCTATCTCTCCCTCTCTCCCT
>CM021100.1:527019264-527033440 GCA_007115665.2 Sequoiadendron giganteum | reverse complement strand
CCCTCTTAATCTCTCATCCTTAAACCCTCAACCCTTAAACCCTAATCCCTCAAACCCTATACCCTCTCAATCCCTCAGCCCTCAACTCTCAACCCTAAAACCTTAAACCCTAATCCTTCAACCCCAATACCCTCTTTATCCCTCAACCCTCAACCCTCATCCCTTAAACCCTAACCCTCAACCCTTCAACCCTAATCTCTCAACCCCTATACCCTCTTAATCCCTCAACCCTTAAAGCATAATCCCTCAACCCTTAAACCCTAATATCTCAACCCATATACCTTATTAATCCCTCAACCCTAAACCCTTAAACCTTAATCCCTCAACCATCAACCCTCAACGCGTAAACCCTTATCCCTCAACCCCTATACCTTCTTAATGCATCAACCCTCAACCCTTAAACCCTAATCTGTCAACCCCTATACCCTCTTAATCCCTCAACCCATATACCCTCTTAGTCCCTCAACCTTCAACCCTCAACCCTTAAACCCTAATCCCTCAAACCCTATACCCTCTTAATCCCTCAACCCTTAAACCCTCAAACCTTGAACCCTAATCCATCAATGCCTATATCCTCTTAATCCCTCAACCCTTAAACACTAATCACTCAACTCCTATACCCTCTAATCCCTTAACCGTCAACCTTCAACCCTTAAACCCTAATCCCTCAATCCCTATACCCTCTTAATACCTCAACCCTGAACCCTGAACCCTGAACCCTTAACCCTTAAACCCTAATCCCTTAACCCCTAAAACCTCTGAATACTTCAACCCTTAAACCCTAATCGCTCAACCCCGATAACTTCTTCATCCCTCAACCCCTATACCCTCTTAATCCCTCAACCCTCAACCCTTATACCCTAATCCCTGAACCCCTATACCCTCTTAATCCCTCAACCCTCAACCCTCACCCCTTAAACCCTAATCCCTAAACCCCTATACCTTCTTAATCCCTTAACCCTCAACCCTCAAACCTTAAACCATAATCCCTCAACTGCTATACCCTCTTAATCCCTTAACCCTTAAAACTGCAACCCTTAAACCCTAATCCCTCAACCCCTATACCCTCTTGATCCCTCAACCCTCAAACCTCAACCCTTAAACCCTGATCTTTGGACCCCTACACCCTCTTAATCCCTCAAACCTCAACCCTTAAACCCTAATCCCTCAACCCTCAACCCTCAACCCTTAAATCCTAATCCCTCAACCCCTATACCCTCTTAATCCCTCAACCCTTTAACCCTAATCCCTCAACCCCTATACCCTCTTAATCCCTTAATCGTTAAACCCTAATCCATCAACCCCTATACCTTCTTAATCCCTCCACCCCTATACCCTCTTAATCCCGCAACCTTCAACCCTTCAATCCTAATCTCTCAACCCCTATACCCTCTTAACCCTCAACCCTTAAACCCTATTCCCTCAACTCCTATACCCTCTACCCTATTACCTCTAAATCCCTCAACCCTAAACCCTCAACCCTTAAACCCTATCCCTTAAACCCTCTAACCTTTACCCTCAATCCTCTACCCTCTACCCTCTACCCTCAACCCTAATCCCCCAACCCTTAAACCCACTTAGTAAACTCTCTTCCCTAATCCCTCAACCCTCTTGACCCTTAATCCCTCAATTCTTAAACCCCTAAACACTCAACCCTAAACCCTCAACCATTAACCCTCAACCCTTAACCCTTAAACCCTTAAGTCTTAAATCCTCTACCCTCTACCCTCTACTCTCAACCCTCAACCCAATACCCTCTACCCTAAACCCTAATCCTTGAACCCTTACACCCTTAAATCCAAGAAAACTCTACCGTAATCCCTAAACCCTAAACCTTGAATCCCTCAACCCCTATACCTTCTACCCTATACATTGGACCCTCAACCCCAATCCCTCAACCCTATACCCTATACCCTCAACCCTCCACCCTCAACCTTAAAATGATCAATCCTCAAACCTCAACCCTCAACCCTCAATTCTCAACCCTCAACCTTTAATCCCTCAACCCTCAATTCTTAAAACCTAAACCCTCTATAGACACCGAAAATTGGTCTAGGCCTGCGAGCACCAATTTTGACATAATTTTCTAATGTCCCTGGTCATGATTAAATAATGTTTATTATTTAATTACCTTTCTAAACACATATTTCCTCTATTAATTAAATAACCCTTTTAATTAATTCATAATGACCTTTTATTCAACTTGATTAATTAAATAAACCATATTTATTTAATTATGTCGCTAACTAATTAATTCTCCTTCTTAATTAAATAATTTATTATTTAATTACCCCTTTGTCACATTTCAACTATAATTAAATATTTATTATTTAATTATTCAATTAATCCTTTTCAACAGTCAATTAAATAAATTACATTATTTATTTAATTAATTCATTTCAATTTCGAATGTTGAATTAAATTAACATTTAATTCATGATTACTTGGTTATGTCACATTCTTCTGTTGTCCAGCTATCTAATCATTCACTCACCTTCTAACTCAAGATCTATTTTAAATCTGCTAGTTATCTCCGGATTCGATATTTGATCGTCTCTACGAGAGGACTCTCTGTCACAACTAGTCAGTTAACTAGTTCTAACTCATATGCATGAATCTGTTTATTAATTAAATATCTTTATTTAATTAATTAATTCATGTGTGCATGCGAACGGATTATTCTTCGAGTTCTAACTTTTCCTTTTTCATTCAAAGTCTATTTCTTCTATTTTCGAAGACTCTTAACTAAAAATTAAATTGTTTATTTAATCTTGAACTCGTGTTCTTTCTATTTTTGAACAGTCTTGACACAAGATTAAGTTATCATTCTAATTTAATCTTTATCCTATATAATTTCCTAACTCACGTTCTAACTGACACAAAACTCACATCGCATGACATTTATCAATCTCATCTGTTGATCTCTCTTTTGAATATGAGCCAATCATTCAAAAATCCAAAATCTATAAAATGACCTATCATTATCATTATTCCTCCTCCCAAAATCAATACTTTTCAGAAGAAACTTAATCTTTGATATTTTTCTTAGATATTCAACAAGGTTATGCTTGCATCAACACATAAAATCCGAGGGCAAGAATACTGATACGTTAAAATGGAGAAGGAAAATCGAGATAATTCAAAGGAGTGGATGCATATTCTGTGAGATCTTTTCTAGTTATAGTTTTAATTGTTTTGTTTATTTTTACTCATTCTTAGTTGTTTGATTTTAGATTAATATTATGAGTGTGCTCTCAAAATGGATAGGTAATGGTGGTGAGGATATTGAAAAGAAGAAATTTTAGTGTGTGTTGGAATAAGTGGATTAGTCAAATAGTAAACTAACACACCGATAAGACATTATATCAAAGAAATCTAAACTAGAAAGCATAAATGCAAACACTAACAGCTTCTTCAAATTCATCCCATCATCCTCTATCTCCAAGGATTTGATAAAAGATGTTGGCTCTCAGTTGTGTAAGCAACAACTTGTTGAAATGGCAGCTTAGGAGAATGAGATTATTTGAAATGCATGTGCATGATTAAATGATTTATGCTATGAAATTGAAATGCTATGATTATTGCTATGTGCTGATCAATGCTAGAATGCAACTATAATAACTGCGTATGAAACTAAGATTCGAGGTGTCCTTTCAACTCACAAAAGGGTTGTATTTATAGATTTTTTAGGGCAGGAATCCAGTTGGCAAGGATCAACAATTGAGATCAAACCTGTTAAGATGAATGGTGAGAGATCGATAAGTTTAAAAAAAGATAGAAAGAAAGATGGAAGATGAAATATATTTCCATAATTTAAATAAATAATATTTAATTATGTGTGAGAGATGATAAAAGCATTTTAATTAAATATAAAAATACTTAATTAAATATGAGAGGAAGAAAGTTTCTAATTAAATATTTAAAATATTTAATTATGGAGGAAATAAAGCTTTCAATTAAATATTTTTAGAATATTTAATCATGCGGAAAATAATAAAGAATTAGAAAGAAAGCGTTTTATTAAATATTGGAAATATTTAATTTTGGAGAAAAGAAGAATATCATTTAAATTTAGAATTTAAATTTGTGATAATTAATATAAATAAATTGTGAAATCTATTTAATTAATTAAGAGGAAGATATCAATAATTAAATAAACTTATTTATTTAATTAAACTAGAAGAATTGGAAAAATGAACAATATAAATAAATAATTAAATTTATTTATATGTAGATGAATTAAGAATATTAATTAAATAGTTCATATTTAATTAATTAACAGGTTTGATTAACCGTGACCATTTTTAGATGTGTACATTTTGCCCCTCTTTGAAGTGATGTGTTTTACACTTTGCTTCAAAGAATTTTTGCCCATAATTTTAGAAATTGTCGATGCTATATGCCCCCTCGAGAGGTAAATTGCCTGATGAAAAAATCAGAATGATTTTCAGAGGAAAATTAGTGATTTAGCTCTCAAAATAGCACTCTGTTTCACAAAAATTTGAATATTTTCACACTTTTACCCCCTTAAAAGGTAAAAAAGATGAAAAGTCATTGTCATTTGAACAGTAACCTTTGGTGATTTTCAGAGTTCTGAGAGGTGAAAACAAGATGCTGATCCATTATGAGCACCACAAATTTGAGTGAGCCCGCCAGTATCAGAGACCAGCTGCGTACGGACCTTCGGTAATTCGACCTGATCCTCTTCGTAAATTTTTTTGATGATTTTCTGCATTTTTTTGTAATTTTTAGATTTTTCATGTCGTGGTTTAGCGCATATGAGCCGTACTATGGCACATAGGGTAGATAAAGTCACGTATCTAGTTTAGCGCATAGGGATGAAATAGTCGTGCATAGAGTAGTGTGGCGCATAGGGTACCTGTAGTAGTGCATACAAGAATGTTGTCATGCGTAGGTTGCTAGATTGGCGCATAGGGTAAATAGCGCATATGATGACTATTTTGGCGCATTTGGTAGATAGAATCGCACATATGAGAATTAGCACATAGAAGGTCTATTTTAGCGCATAGAGTAGATAGAGTTGCACATTGACGGAGTTTGTGCATGGAAGCTCTGTTTTAGCGCATCCATGGTGTAAAGTGGTGCATACGAGATTTAGCGCATTGAAGGCCTATTTTAGAGCATCCATAGATTTTGCCCGATTTGGAAGGAATTGTGATGAATGTTTGATGATCGTTGCTAGATTAGACAACTGATTTTATGCTTTTGAATAACATCAAGAATAGATTAGATTGATTTGAGAAACTTGTCTTCGTGTTTGAAGAACAAATAAGATTGATAAATTTTCTTTCATGCGATATGAAAAACAAATAGTAATGATAGATGTGTTTTCCCGTTTGAAATTCAAATAGATAGATATTTAGTCATGTTGACTGTTAAATTTGTTTCCATGCGATATGAAAAACAAATAGTAGATGAAATGATTGATAAATTTGCTTTCATGCGATATGAAAAACAAAATAGTGTTGATTTGATTGATAGATTTGCTTCCATGTAATATGAAAACAAATAAGTGTTGATTTGATTGAACTTGCTTGATGTACTGATTTGAGTAGAGATTACTTGCTAATTAATTTGTATGATTGTTTGATGATGTTGTAAAGGAGGATTTTAACCTCCTCCAGATTAGAGAGAGATTTCCTTAGACATGGGAGATGATTCCGCGACTGGCACATGATGATCTAGGGGTTATACACCAGTGTGGTTTGGGTTCATTGTTGAGGATCCCGTAGTATCGGGTCAACAGGGTGCTATTGACTGCATTAGCTGAGAGATGGCACAACGAGCATAACACCTTCCATTTTCTGATAAGAGAGATCACAGTGACGCCTGAGGATGTATACTGGATTCTGGGTATTCCGGTGGTTGGTGAGCTTGTGATCTATGATCACAAGGACATAGGAGGGACCGATGCCTTGAGATGAGTCTTCTAGGATCCTCATATCTCTAGATATGAGCTTCCCTAGAAGGAGATGGTGGAGAGATATGCCCCACTACCATCAGTTTTAGCAGGTATGATTGGTGGTTTCCTTTGTCTTGATCATAGGGAAAAGGGACTATCAGTTGCATGGGGTAGGATTCTGGAGGATATGCTTCTCCATCAGACCAAATATGCATGGGGATCATGTATTATAGCCCATCTGTACCATGATCTTCACCAGGTCATGTACACAAATGGGAATTGTCTCTCTTACGGAGTTACTCTTCTATAGATATTCACATGGGAGCACTTTGCCATTATGCGGCCCATTGTTTGAAGGGATCGTCCTCTTGGGTTCCCATATTTTTACACATACATAGGGCCACTTGTCCAGTCGAGGTTGGGCAAGTTGGAATTATTGGCGACATGTGTTAGATGATCTAGATACGGTCATCTGGAGACCGTACATAGATTATGATCTATGGGAGACAGATGATTTAGAGTTGCCCTATATTATGAGATCCAGATATTTTATTGGGCGCACCCCATACATTATTGAGCGGTTCTTAGTTATGCAAGTCCTGTGGCAACTTGGGTTAGTACAAATGATGTCGCAGGGTGTGGCACATTATGCCAGGCAACATGAGGATATACTAGAGTGGGGTCCTACTATGATGATTGAGGTGGCCCAAGCAGAGTATTTGGAGTTGCAGCCAGATCAGTGGGCTATTCATCCATAGGTTACAAATGCAGGTATAATAGACAAGTATGCTGCATACTTTTACACACATCCCTTTCCGAGATTTACTAGTCTGAAGGAGCCTGCCCCATTGATGGGAGAACCAGTGATACAGCGAGGGCGAGGGCAGTCACAGGCACAAGTAGTAGCAGGGCAGCCAAAGGGAGAGGCTCAGGCAAGGGTAGACGATGCTGCGACAATGGATATTGATGAGGAGGGAGATGAGGAGGATGACTCTGGTAGCCAGGATGACAACAGTGATGACAATGGGGATGACGGAGGTGGTGGGGGTGGAGGACATAGGTATTTCTTTGATGTGCCCTTCAGGATGAGGCCACGGACCTCGAGAGTGGTGGGCCAATCTAGTACATCGGCTCCACGGATCATTATCAGGGCTCCCTCACAGGGACAGATTGATGCATTGTAGGAAGAGGTTCAGACTTTGGGGATTAAGTTGGCACAAGCTCAGGGGACGATAAGTCAGTTGCAGGTATAGGTTGCACAGCCACCACCTCCTGACCCACAGGTAGCACAACTTATGGCCGAGAGGGATAGCTTTAGAGAGAGATGTGTACAGGCCGAGGGGGTAGCCAAGAGACTTCTTCGATCAGTGGAGAGTACCTCTATTGGAGAGGCCATGGCAGAGGGTTTGGATACTTCTCAAGAGGCCGAGTATTACAAGATGAGGTATTTTGAGGCAATACCACCTGAGAGGAGGATTGCCTTTACACAGTCAGGCACTCAGTCTTAGACCCATTCATGCAGCCATTCTAGGAGTGCTACCAGGAGTGTGGGTCAGCTAGTCAGATGAGAGGTCAGAGCTTCAGGGAAGAGAGATCCGTCAAGACCCACTATCTTAGGAGGTAGCAGCAACCATGTGCCATGGCCAGATGCCCCTCAGTGATGAGCATTTTGACATGATTATTCCATTGTATTTGATATATCTTTTTGAGATATTTGATATCCTTGTATTCCTGAACATTTGTTTTGATGAGATTTATGAGATGCAGTGGTGATTCGATTATGCATGTGTTATGGATGATCTATGCTTATGTTATGGATGCATGTTTATTTCTATATGCAATGTTGTGTATGATTTTTATGATGTATGATGATGCAAATGATGATGAAAATGCTTTGAATATGATGTATGTATGATGCAATTGAAAATGATGTTCTTTTATGATGTATGTAATGAATGCAAGATGTAAGATCTAATGGTGAATGTTTTTAATTATGTGAAAATGATATAATGTAATGATGAATGATTTAAATGGAAAATTATGATGAAATGAGATGAATGAATAAATGATGTGATTTATGAATTAGGGTTTAAGGGTTTAAGGGTTGATGATCCCACAATTGTAGGTTCTTCATCTTTACCAGCTGTCTAATCTACTTCTAGAGCCCTTTTCTTTGCTTGGGTGTATGTTGCAATTGCTAGATTACCATTCACGCCACAAAACTCTTCACTTTGCCAATTTAGGAATGCGGTCTCATTGGGATGTGCATCCTATTGCTGCTCAGGTATATCAATAGATGCATTCGGTTGTGAACTTGCTGCATTTTAAACCATAAGTGCTTGATTACATGGAAAACACCATTCATAATCTGCTGCAAGGTTATTCTGAGTTGGAACAATATCTCTTATCAGATTTGCTGCATTCACGGGAGCTGTATTATATGTCTGAAATGGCCTCTGGTTAACATTTTGTCACTGTCCTTGATAATTTCCTTGGTATGGTTGTCTATTTTGCTGATACTGCTGATTAAACCCTTGATTTTGATAAGGCTGATTTGCTCCTTGCTACTGGTGGTTATACTATTGAAATGGTGGCCTCGGACTGTGGTACTGCTTCTTTTTCATGCTGGTTAGCTCATTTCCCAAGGTCTGCAAAACCATTTCAATTTTTTGCTGACTACTTTTAATCTCTTGCAACTCATTTGAAGGTTCAACAATGGAGTTTGTTTGATTTCCAACAGACTCTATAGTTGGAACAACTGGTATTGCAGCAAGAGGGGGTATATGCAATGGCATATTTGGCTGAATATCCAAAAAATATGGCATAGGAGGCCTAGGAGCTATTTTTCCCGCCTGAATAAGACTATTTTCTGCCCTTATAGCTATACTATAGGCTTGAGGTAGTGATTGACCTCCCATAGATTTTATCATCACTGATATATCACTATTGAGACTCTTCAAGTAATACAAAAATGCGTAATCAGCAGAAGGCCTTACTGTAGCAGGTATCCTATTCCAAGTCTTTTGGAAACGGATGTTGAAATCCGTCATTTGCTCTTGAGGGGCTCTTTTAATAGTTGTCAAGTGCTCTACCAAAGATAGGTGATCAGATTTTTCCTCAAAAAATTTGGTAAATTGGTCACCAAGCTCATCCCATGTTGAAATAGATGCCACTGGCAAGCTTCTGAACCATTCCAGCGCCTTCTTCTTCAAAGATGCAGCCAATAACCTCATAGCTATATTCTCTTGCATTACATGATGCACATTGCACAACGCTGCCACATCTCTTATATGTTCAAATGGTGTTATTTTCCCTTCTCCAGTGAATTCTAGCAGTCCCTTTAATGCTGCCAAATGAATATCATTATGTTGTGCTAAATTAAGGGGACTACCCTGATCGAATGGAACAAAAGCAAAGGCTCTTGGTGCAACCATATTATGAGTTTGTGTTGATATACTTGCTGAAACTAAGCTTGTGCTTGCTGGTATAGTACTTGAAAATGATGAAAAGTACTTGTAATTATAGTAGAAAAGCTTACACTTGCTGTACCAAAGTTGCTCCTATTGTTTGGGAAGTTGAAATTCCCAGAAACAAAAATAAGTGGCTCTTCTCTCACAGTTGGTGATTCTGAATGTCTTGCAGGACGTTCACTATGCAATGATCTTCCTCTTCTAACATATATTCTTGGAGGAGTTGTTTGCACTCTTTTTGCATGAGGAGTTCGATCAAGAGTCCTTCCTTTCCTCTTGGGTGATGACAATTGCAAATACTCAAAAGACTTTGAACTTCTGGTTTCCACCTTTCTCATATAAAATTTTGCATTGGTCACTTTCCTTCACAAAGGAGTCGCCAGATATGCTGAAACTTTACTTTTTCAAAGCTGTAAACCTGTTGTAGCATATCAAAACAGCAAGAACTGATGAAAAATTCTGACTTTGCATCCCACCGGGTGTACCAAAAACTGTTATGTACCAAATTTGCACCCTACTGAACTTTAAAGTTTAAGTAATCTGGCATAACATGGACCTCAATTTCTACATGTGGGATATGCAATATTGAAAATGAGACCTCCGGATTCTAGGTCGGTTCCTATTGAATAATCACCTAATTTCCTTCTTCAAAACAAAAAAAATAGACTTGAGAGGAAAAGGGAAAGAAAAGAGATGCTGTAAATCCAAAAAAAAAAAAAGGACTTGAAGATTGAAACTAATTAATGGGTGATACACCAAAGATGAAAATACAAAAAATACAACTAATTTCACTATAAAAGACCTTATTTTGATATTTAGACACTTCAATTCTGTAAAGTCTTGGCAAAATGTTTCATAGTGAGGTCCTGAAATGATAGAATGTTAAGGAAAAGAAGTTATTCATTTAACAATCCCAACAAATTTGATAGACACACACTGCAACCTACAAACAAACTTACAGTTCTGCAATTTGATAAGAGGTGAGACGAAGCAAAGGAATCCTAAAACTCACTATTGCTTTTATCTATCACACATTTACACAAAAAGGCAAAAAGAGAAGAAGGCTTGAAACTAAAAGTAGACCTGTAAAAGTGATTCAGTCAATATACTATGCATTCAGAACTGAGTTATAGAAAAAATGCAGAAAATACACCAAGAACATGTTGACGTGTGTTTTATGACAACACCAACATAGAATAAAATGTCCAATGACCACTCTATTATCTCTTGATCAAAGTATTCCACATGCTAAGATTGCGTGAAAGTTCATGCGTTCAACTCCAAGGTTCCTTTTATCGCGAATAGACTTAGTTGGTTGATGTGAATATGTTGGGTATTCCAAGGGGACTTACATAGTTGTTCAACTCTGTGAAGCAGTTAGGACAATGAATGATTTGACAATAAGGCTCTGATTCCTAAGTTAACCGAGAAAACACTGAATTTAAAGGAGATAAGGGGAGAAATTCTACAATCTACTTCTAAAGGGTGGAATGTGAGGATCAACTTAAACAATCTTCAAACCAAACTTTGTTTCACCTCCCCTTCAGACAACTCTAACAAATTTGGTGCAATATTCAAAGGATGAATAAGATATTCAAACTATGATTCAACATGCACACCCCATCACAATGATGCAAGTGAACACATATGAATCATAATTGAAGTTAGGTACTGAAATTCTAGTTGACCACGCAGGGCAGACTTACCATCAGGAAGCCCACTAGTGGTATGGATAAAGGAAGACTTGTCCAAACTAAACACCACACTCCACAATTAACGACTACTTGCATGAAATAAAGGTCTATTTTACTCTATCTACCTTGAATTGGAAAGATGAAATGGCCTTGCTAGCTACTCATAACAAAAGAATAAATCACGAAGCAATGAAACTCTTTGTATTATGAAAAGTGTTCACAACAACCGTTTACAAAACTTTCAAAGGAAAATTTTCTTCCCTCCTCAATCTAAGCTAACTTCTAAGCTAAATGCTATATGCCTTTTACTCTCTAGCTCTGATTCAACTCTTGATCTAATGTCTAATAGATTACAAATGAGGGGGGATCCCCTTTTTATAATAAGTCCAATTCAGTGGACTGTTCAGATCTGATTACAATAAAGGGCTCAGATTGAGCCACCTATGCCCTAATTAGGGTTTCTACCCTAAAAAATGCCACAGAGAGGAGTGGGCAATAAATGCATAGAATATTCTCCACTCCCCTGCAAGAACCATAATAAGCAATTAATAACCATCATCATCTGCTAGAAGATCCTCATCTAGCAGAGTGTTCCCATTGTCCTTCTCCCGAATATCAAACTCGATCAACTAGGCCAATACCGCCTCAACCTCCTGAGCAAAAATCAGTGGAATATGGTTGAGCTGAAATTCCAAGACTGCTACCGTCTGTCCGTGCCAAGTGTAAGACTTTCTCCATGCCACCAAGGCATCCTAGGTATTCTGAATTATATTGGAGAAAGTGGAGACATTCTCAAAGTCATCCTAGACAAGCGACCTCGCAGCTGAGAAGAACGGAGCCATATTGTCCCTCAAGCCATCAATAGTTATTTCCTCTCGAGCCAGCCTTCTAGCAAATATGGCCTCCAACGTATTAAAGACTCCCTTGAAAATGTTACCGATTGCTTTCCTAACTTTGGCTGAATCTACCTTTGCTGCATCGTGAAACCCTCGACCTGTGACCACCGAGGAGTACCAATTGGTGAAATCATACCTGTCACCTTCTTGAATTACACCTCCATCCACCAGGGTCTCTAGAGGTATATGCATCAAAGCCCCTAAATGAAGGGTTGAGGGTTGACAGATTAAGAAGGTAGAGGGGTTGAGGGATTAGGGTTTAAGGGTTGAGGGATTAAGAGGGTATAGGGGTTGAGGGATTAAGGTTTAAGGGTTGACGATAGGGGTTGAGGGATTAAGAGGGTATAGGGGTTGAGGGATTAGGGTTTAAGGGTTGAGGGATTAAGAGGGTATAGGGGTTGAGGGATTAGGGTTTAAGGGTTGAGGGTTTAGGGTTGAGGGATTAAGAGGGTATTACGATTAGCTTTTCGTAACATATTTTTTTCTACTACTTATTTTTAATATACATGGTTAAATCTAAAATGTGTTGCATTAAATGGGTATGTGCAGGATCATCATGGAAAAAATAGGGCCTTAAGTGGCAGTGAAAATTCAGAAAATCAGAGTTGGGCAACTTGACATAAAAATTTGAATAAGTTATCTATATTATTTCAAAAAAATGTAACAATAGAATCTGTGGAAAATTGAATATAGTTTCTAAACTACTAGGTTAATTTTTGTAAAAAAAAAATCTATTTGGTAAAAATTTGAAATTTCAATGCAGTAGTACTAAAATTTAAAGGGAAAAATAAGAAGTAGGTGCCTGTCTGACCACCCTAACCATAATAAAATCATAATATCTTTTTATTAAATTTTATATATAAGTAGAGGACTCATGTTTGGATGTGATGCATATTTTTTTGTAATTGTTTTTCAAATAAATAATTAATTATGATTTTTTTATTACAACTTTTCAAAAATATAAAAACTCGTATGTTTGACCACCTTAGCTTGGTCAAAACTTAATGGAATTCTTTATTTATTTTTTTAATCCTATAGTATGCAAAGCATAGAATGTGCCGCATGTTTTTGATTCAAAAAATGTGATACCATTTGAAAGCTATAGACATTTTTCTATCAGACTATCGATCAAGACTTTAGTCATAATTCTAATAAAAAATAAATAATAATTATTTATTAGATTCTAACTAAAATATAATTTATACTAGTAGAAAGCTCAGAATCTCCTTTACAAACCCTTTTCGTTTCATCAATTTGAGGTAAAATAAAAGTCCTTAGCCACATGGGCGAAGTCTAGAAAAAACTAGGTTGTTAAACATGTTTTACGTGTTGAATTTTTAGGATTTATAGGTCCGAACCAAATCCCGAGCCTAATACCGAGGCATTAAATTTTTGTGTCAGAATATCGGATATCGGATTCAAATTGGATATCTGATTCAAATCCGATATCGGACTTGAATTTGATATATGATATCTTTTAGATCAATTTTAAAACAATTTATAGAATCTTTAATATATGATTTTAAAATGCAATTAAGTTTATAATGTAATATATTTAATATAAAATTTATGATAATCTCTTACCAAATTATGTATTTAATATATAATATATTAAAATGTATAATATTTAAATATTATTTCAATATTTTAGTTAATCTATAAATATTTAAATATTATTTCAATATTTTAGTTAATCCATAAATATTTAAATATATATATTACCAATTTATAAAATATTTAAATATTATCTCTTTCCCTCTCACTCTCTCCACCTCTATCTCTCTCAAGTCTCTCACTCAATCACTCCTCTCTCTCTCTCTCTCTCTCTCTCTCTCTCTCTCTCTCTCTCTCTCTCTCTCTCTCTCTCCCTCCTTGTCTGTCCTCTCTCCTCTCCTCTGTCTCCCTCTGCCTGCCTCTCCCTCTTGCCTCTCCCTCTCCCCCCTCTTCCACACTCCTAGCATCTCCCTTTCTCTCCCCCACTCTCTCTCCCTCTCCTTGTCTCCCCTCTCCTCTCCCTTTTGATTCCCACCCTATCACCCTGCCAATCTCCCCTTTCAACTCTTTCCCTTGCCCTTCCCCTCTCCCTCTCCCATCACCTCTCCCCCTCTCCTTCCCCCTCCCTCTCCTAGTCCCCCCTCCTCCCTCCCTCTCCCTTTCTCTCTCTCCCACTCCCCCCTCTTTCTCCCTCATCCT